>JAQJVL010008120.1:0-21023 GCA_035578905.1 Stictocephala bisonia
GAGGTTGCCTCGAACGAGTGCGCACGCCTGTCGCGCATCACGTCATCATCCGACCTCGCTGCCGTACCGCCGTCGGCGGTATCCCGCACGAAGTATTGAAATCATTTGTAAAACAGCGAACGTTTATCCGAATGAAATATTTAAACAAGGACGAACGTGGTGAAAAGAGAGGAAGCTGTAGCAGTTCTGATCACAGTACCACAAAAAAATACAAAAAAATGCTTTCTTAGATTGAATTCGTTAGCTTATTTATTTATTTTTTATTTAAGTATTTTGTCAGCATTTAGAGAAAACTGTGTTTGTTATTTATATGTTTGTGTATCATTAAATAGGGCAATTCATAAAATTTTATGATTTGTGTTTTTGCACAACCATCATATATATATATATATATATATATATATATATATATATATATATATATATATATATTTCTTTGTTAAGGAAAACTGTTTGTTGTGAATAGGTAATCACTAACGTAAATGTGTATGGGTATGTTTTGTGCTTTTGTACAACGTTTTTATTTATTTTGTCTTGTTTAGAAAACTGTTTGTTATGAATAGGTAATCCATAACTTAATATAGGTGTATGTTTTGTGCTCTTGCACAGCCTTTGTATACATTTTATCTTTATTTATATAATACTGTATTTGTTATATATAGGTAATTACTAACTTAATATATGTGTACTTTAGTAAATAGGCTAATTCATAAAATTGTAAGTCTTGTGTTTTTGCACAACCTTTGTATATATTTTATCTTTATTTATATAATACTGTATTTGTTATATATAGGTAATTACTAACTTAATATATGTGTACTTTAGTAAATAGGCTAATTAATAAAATTGTAAGAATTATGCTTTGACACAAACTTTGTATCCATTTTATGATTATACTTAAAGAATTTGACAATGTTTATGCATGTATTGTAACATGTTACGGACAATAAAGTATTTCATTTCATTTCAATTGCAAGTTAGGCATTTTAAATCCTTGATAATCAATGATGGTGCTGTTTAGAAGTTTTACACGGTTAAATTTCATTTGCTTCAAACTATAACACAAATCTTAGCCTATAAATGACGATGAACTAGGTAGCCAAGCGATCTAAATAAGCAAGCAACAAAATATTTTGTCAGAACTGGAGTAGAATAGTGATTCACGCGCTAGCGCTCCTAGACTGTGGTCGGCTCGTGACGTCATGCACTCGCCGGCTGCTGACTACACTACCTTACGGGAACGAGGCAACCTCCTATACACTAACCTTGGGACGAATCCGCGTTCATTCATGTCTGTAACTGCTGTATCAGTACATGCAACGGCTCCTGGAATTTCTGCAACGCCTGCATTCCAATCGACGCCTCAGGGGCCACGCCCCGGTATCCTGTCTGTGCATTGTCTCGACTCCGGCGTTTTGAGCTAGTTCCGCTGATGTAGCCATCATCGCGGAAATACTTTGCATCAGAACTCTTCTGGTTCTCAAATAACTTTTGCTGATCTTGTTACATTTTGTTTTGAATCATTGCAAATTATTAGTTTTCCACTATTGTATTGTATACACACAGTTAATATAGGCTTAACTGACTTTTTACAAAATTATAACAGAAATATAATTGTTGAACAACAGCCGTTTAAACTGTCAATATTATTATTGCTGGTTTGTTATATAACACTTGTAATCTACTAATTTGTTGAATTTTCTCATTCAGTAGGCCTATAGACTGTAGACTGTTTTACCAAGAATTTGGTTTTTATTTTTACTGTAACACCATTGCATTTGTAATAGTGTGTATCAAGCAAGCCAACACGAAACTCCATAGAACAGACCAACAAGGGCCTTGCCTTTTAATTGGTAAACTTGAATACAACCAGTCTTATGTGTCTAAATGTGGAGATGTTACATAGCGAGAAGTTTCTATCTGCTAGTCGAAAATAGAGGTCGTTTATGATACACACAACCAGTCGGCAACAGAGTTCGTTTATGATACACACAACCAGTCGGCAACAGAGTTCGTTGATGATACACACAACCAGTCGGCAACAGAGTTCGTTGATGATACACAACCAGTCGGCAACAGAGTTCGTTTATGATACACACAACCAGTCGGCAACAGAGTTCGTTGATGATACACACAACCAGTCGGCAACAAAGGTCGTTTATGATACACACAACCAGTCGGCAACAGAGTTCGTTGATGATACACACAACCAGTCGGCAACAGAGTTCGTTTATGATACATACAACCATTCGGCAACAGAGTTCGTTTATGATATATACAACCAGTCGGCAACAGAGGTCGTTTATGATACACACAACCAGTCGGCAACAGAGTTCGTTGATGATACACACAACCAGTCGGCAACAGATATCGTTTATGATACACACAACCAGTCGGCAACAGAGGTCGTTTATGATACACATAACCAGTCGGCAACAGAGTTCGTTGATGATACACACAACCAGTCGGCAACAGAGTTCGGTGACGATACACACAACCAGTCGGCAACAGAGTTCGTTGATGATACACACAACCAGTCGGCAACAGAGTTCGGTGATGATACACACAACCAGTCGGCAACAGAGTTCGTTGATGATACACACAACCAGTCGGCAACAGAGTTCGTTGATGATACACACAACTAGTAACCCCAGAATTCATAGCAACGTTGTAGGCTACCAGTATTACCCTGATAGTAACAACGACGCATAATTGTTACCGTTATAGCGTGTTTTAAGACAAATAAATAAAAACAGCGTAACTTAATATTTTTACTTTATTTTACTTGTGCATTGTTTATCTTATTTTTAAGTAATCATTAGGCACAATTAAAAATTATAAACAAAAATAAATTACAAATGAATTAAATAATTTTATATAATTTAGACACATTAATATACAGTATAACATAATTTCTATAAGGTAAAAGTTAATCAATAACGTTGTGTTATACATACGATCTTTATCGTCCATTAGTTCGATAACTATTTAAGTAACTAGCGAATAATTTCAATTATATTGGTCAATTGTTTTAGTTGGAATTGAGGCTTTGTCGCATGGTTGTCGCCTTGGGCATACGGCATCAGTCTACGGCTACCAGTGCTGTTCCCCAGGTAAGTTTGTTTCATCACGATGTTGAAGATTTAATTAAATGTATAAACTTACTTGTGTGATTACATTTTAACCGGGGTAAACAGAGTATTTGAGATATAGGTACTCGTACAGATATTCATTGCGGGGTCTTTCATTTTCGGTATGTATATAATTAATGGTATGGTACAATTATTTATTAGAATTGACTTATACAGGGCGTTTCTTTTAAAACGCAACCCATGATTTGAAAAAAAAACCTATACCTATAACACATTTTATTATTATTAACACTTATTACTACTATTTACATGATTTTAATGACATTGTTGTTCGAAAGCATCTGGACATAAAACAAACGACTTTGTTATAAAATATTTCTCCACAAGAAACACTCTCTGGTCTTTGCTCAAAACAAAATTTTTAACCTCAACTTAATGACGTTGCACGAAACCCAAATAAAGTGAATAACATTGCAACACTGTAAATCATCTGATAGCCAAGGAAGAAAAAGGGCCAGGGCTACCAACCTATGAATTTATAGTTATCTTAAACTTTCATTTTCTGTACATGTAAATAGGGTTAGGTTTTTAAAAGAAACACTCTGTAAACAGAGTGAAAAAACAACTGAGAAACACTAGCATTAGTTTTTATGACAGAAAGTTTTTCGAAATACAATCCTTAAAATCTTTATGCTCATGTATTAGGGAGCTTGGTATTGGTATAGGTAATAGCGACAGACATGATGCTATGGGCCGTAACCTGATCAATGATTATTTTGTGGATATCCCTATTGATATGGCTGGTGTTTGTGATTATGTCCGTGAACTCAGCAATGCCAGATTAGATGAGCATGTTCAGTGTCAGTTTAACTTTAACACTTGTAACTGAGGCTGGTGTTTTACGTGCAATCATGAGGATCTCCACTAGTGCAGTCGGGGGTGACAAAATTGTACACAGTTTTTAAAATATTTTCTTCCCATAGTTATTTCGGTAATTAAAATTCCATTTTAAGACGTTAAAAGCTGAAAATGCGTAGTAGGTTGTCTCACATGCTGAAACATTTTACTAGTTTTTATGCTTTTTTTTAACTTTTAACTTTAAAAATGATGAAAATTCCCTTGTAATGGAATATAAATGGAACAAGCTCTTGCTATCTATGACTCAAGTTAAATTCATTTACGATAATACCAGACCAACTTAACGTGTAAAATACCAATGAGTTAAGTGACCGGCTCGCCGGGCGTACGCATGGCGGCCTTGCCGAGCTGACCGACCGGCCGCAGTGAACGTGTTTCTTGTTTCTTCTTAATATTTGTAAACAGTTTGCAAACTGTTTGTCAACTGTTTGGAAACAACAAAGAAACATACATGTTTGTCATTCATTTGTGTCCACACTAGCAGGACTTTCCCAAGATGTGTACTGAAGAGGTTCTTGGTTCGTATTCGAACCATCCAACTTTCTTGCGCGAACTGCCTCTTTTTTCTCACACAAAGTCTTGTGTTCACGTAGAAACTTTATTTTCAAAACTTTAATTAATTTATTTATTATTTGTCCATATCATCGGTGCTTACGTCAAAACTAGCGTGATTTCCTTTACGGCGTCACCTTTCTTATCCCTGTTCTTATAACCTAGAGAAGTTATGTCCTACTAAACTCTACGGGAATGAAACTCTTCAATTAAATTTGTTTGAAATATGATCCTGGTTCCTCTCAGTAGTACACACCTTGAACGGTCACGACAGGTACTGCACACTTTCAAGTCGCCTGAAAGCACCGCTGACGCCGATTACTTATTCTGGCTTCCTCTTCCGTTATAATTTTGTCCTCTAGACGGAAACATGTTTGCGTGTTTTCCATTTGGTCTTGAAAACAGAAAACACTGTTTCTCGGTCCCAGAAACACGCTTAAATGTTTGCAAACATTTGGGAAACACCACAAAAACACTGGAAACCGTTGAGAAACAATTTGCAAACACTGTTTCCGGAAACATGTTTGTAAGTGGGGAATAGGCTTTACAAGTCACTCGTGTCAGCGAAATTCCCAAAGGTTGGATATGAAATGAAATGAAATGAAAAAAGTTTTATTTTGTGAGGCAAAGTTAGGACCATTAGGTCCTCTCTTACACTTAATCTCATATTGGCTATTGTTCGACCATTTCCAAACCAATCATCTAAAAAAAATCCATCTGATTTTAGACCTGTTAGTATTCTATCAGTCTTATTAAATGCCTTGAAAGATTGGTTCATCAGCAAATTACATCTTTTGTTGAGCACAGTGGATTTTTGTCCAATTTACAGTTTGGTTTTCGGTCTAACCACAGTACTACCACTGCTCTATTTAAAATTTATGATATTAGTTCTGGAATGGATAAGTGACTTTTATCAATTTTAAATACTTTGATTTTTCTAAAAAAAATGTGTTTTTCGTCCTCTTCTACTATTAAAATTATCAAAGATCGGCTTTTCTATTGATTGCATACACTGGGCTTATTTAACGGATCGCCAGCAGTAAGTTATAACTAGTGACAAGGAATCGTACTGGAAACCTTCTTTACTCGAGGGGTACCACAGGGTTCAGTCCTTGGTCCCTTATTATTTTCCATATAAATTGCTGATATCACAAATGTTATTGAGAAGTCTTATTTCACTTGTACGCTGATGACTTATAAATATACAATCATATTCCTACTACTGACTTGAATGGTACAGTTGCTACTATGAACATTTATATTGATGCTATTGCTACTTGAGCCTTCAAGCACAGACTAAAATTTAATGAAAACAAAACTACAACAATTATGATCGTGACCAATAGACTTTTAAGGAGTGTTGACCTTGTGAACTACTCAAACATTGTACTGATTAATACTGAACTACTTTACAATGATAAAGTTAAAAACCTTGTACTTAGCCTACTTAACAAAAAATTGATATACTACTGATACTGATACTGTTGGACTGAATATACTATTGAAACTTGCAACAGCGTTTTTGTCGGTATTCACAGTCTGAAAATATTTGACTTTTCTTCCACTGAACATGAAAGTCGTGCTTGTAAAGACTGTAATTTTTCTACACTTATTGTAACGTTCTAATTATTGTAACGTTGTGGTCAATGACATGACGGTTGAGCTTTCGGTCAGATTGCAGAGTGCCCAAAACTATTGTATCCTTTTTTAACGCCCTTTCCACGCGTATTACGGGATTTCTCGCAACGTTATATTTACGTAAAACGCGTATTACGGTATTTCTCGCATTTGAATACTTTGAGATAAATATTTAAATTTAAGTGATAAAACTATACTAACGTGTACGTAAATGGTTATTGAGGTAATTTTGAAGACAACAGAAAGAATGACAACGTTTTTGTCATTGTGACCTTCACGCACCGTCGCCATGGCAACCGAGCGGCCATTGTGTGCTGCTACGCCGCGCGTATTACGGGATTTCTCGGACCACCCAGATGAGTGTTTTGAGTTATTTCACACAAAAAAACATTCTAGGGATACTTGTAAGTGCTTGTATGTCATCTATATTAGTAAACTTGTAAATAATTATAATGATTACATATATATTTTAGCTTAATCTAATTTAATTTTTTTATAGATTTATGAGTAAATAAACAGAATAATTGTTCAACAATGGGAATTTTACAAATTGCTGTATATTAAATATTGATTTAAAAATGCCAGTTTGGATTGTGTTTTCTTAACAGTTGTTGGCCTTATAACAAAATTCCAAATAGAACTTTAAACATTTTTAAAATATTTTTTTTTTTTTATTTATGACACGTTTAAAAGAAATAGCAAATTTCTTATGTAGCGTGCAAAAACGTCAAGACCATGTTACCCCGTTTTTAAAAAACATGCGTCTTCTCAAATTTAATCAACTCCTTAAATATGCTTCATATTCTCACTATTTTGTATTCAATCTTTCTCCAACTTATCTGTCCCAACGTTTTGCTTACATTTCTGAGACTAATACTTGGAACACTCGGTGCGGATCTTCATTGTTGTCAATTCCTCTTCATAGAACTTCTTTATACAACAATTTGTTTACTGTAACCGCTTGCCGACTTTGGTATAATCTTCCTGATCATATTAGAGGTAGCGAAGGGTGCGATCGGTTTCGGGCTGCAGTTATGGCTCTTCGGGCTGCGGTTGTGGTTCTTCTCCAGGCCTCGTGGGATGAGCGGCTTGTGCGACGCTAGGTGTATGCTGACGGCATGTTATGTATGAGAGGATGAATGTGAGTTTAAGTTTACAGTTGTTTCTTTTGTATGTATGTTAATATAGAATCTGTTATATTTATATAAGCTACGACTCTTCAACATTTAAGTTATTGAATTTCTCGTTTTTATTATTACTATCTTGTAATTAATTTTATTTTACACATTACTTTTTTTACCCTTATTTGAACTATAGTAATAATGGTTAAGTGTAAGAGAAGAGTTTTAGGTTCTAACCTTGCTAATTGTTATAATATTTGTAAAACAAAGTAATTTTCATCATTTCATTTATTGTTTGTTTGCAAGAACTTTTTTAATTAATGCATATGAAGAGTTATCATCCAAAACTAAATGTCGACTTAATTCTTTCAGGGTTTTTTCATAAGCTGTAGTCCATTCTTGAAGTTCCTGCAGCAGTGACCTGCGTCTTACGTTCTAACCCATTGTCTGTGGATAACGTAGAAATACAGAATATTTATTCTGTGGAAGAACTAACTGAAATACTTTCATACTCAAAAACCTAGCAAAACGTACAAACATTATAATTAATTAACTGTAGAATATCCTCTTTATCTATGGCCTATTTATGTCTAGTGGTTAGAAAGACATCTAACTCTTCATTTTGTACATTATATAATTCTTATTTTTTAAATTAATTTCAGACCAATGTGCCTGAACCGAAACAAGAGCCGACAGGTGTCCATTGTCTTCAGCCCAAGTATTCCAGCCCGTTTGACTTGTTCAAAGAGTGGTACCAAGAGAACAAGGTGCCGAACAAAGTGGTTTCCAACGCTCTTACATTCTCCACGTCTAACAAGTGAGTTTACAATATTGGTTTACAATACTGAGCTATTTTTAAAAATTATTATAACTTTCTCCTTTCGTGATTGTTTTCTATTTTTACCAAATAACAACATTCATAGATAATGACTTCGAATGCCTTACAGTTCATTGTTTCCAGCATATCCATAGCATATTCCGTCATTATTCCAGCAACCATTATGATAGCACCCATGTCATATTCCGACAATTGAAAGACCTGAATCTACGGAATGTTCTATTGAAGACAAATTGAGTGACAGCATATCCATCCAACATATCATCCATCATTCATGGAATGTCGTACGCATGAACAATTTAACCTCCTCAAACAAGAATGTTTTAAAAAGGTTTTTAACATTTGTAAAAACTTCAATTTGAAGTGATTTTTTAACTCGGTAATTGTACCCATAGATGAAGAATCAATAAAAAGGAATTCAAATTAATATTCTTGAGGTCCATGTTGGAGGCATTACAGAACTCAAAACTCAGAAATCTCCATTGATTGACAGTTAAATAATATATTGCGTAATAGCGTGAGAATTAGGAGCTAGCATTTTAAAACTCAACTAATTATTATTATTTTTTTAAAGTTAAACCATAAAGTCAACAAATATAACAGTGATAATTCATTAAAAGCTAAAATAGGCAGATGTAAAACAAAGGACTCGTAAGAACATGGAACATATGAGAAACATTTAAATCTGCCGAACATGACAAACTCACTTGTAACGGCATCGCATCAAAAGGAGGGGTTTTTAGAGTTTTTACTCAAGGAAACAATGCCATCAACACGCTTGATCTCGTCCGGTTGGGCATCGTAAAGATTCGCGAGTAGAAAGTAAGTGGCAAAGGGAATGGTATTTCTTTGGCGGAGGTTATAGTTATGGAGAGTTTGTGCCGGTCTAAATGTAGAATGTAGATACTGTAGATGAAGATTTGCAGAAGAAATTGCGATATTTTCTGAAAAATATATCGAACTGCCCTCTCCTAAAGCTTAAATAATGACCTTGTCGTAATATATTCAGGATTTGGATTTTCCCCGTTATTTAGAACCAGGTGGTTTTGATAAAACCATCGGATTAAAGCATTTCTTTTCTTATATGTTCCTCTATATCATATCGACTTTAGAAGGAACTGGAAAAAGAGGGACCATCTGCAGAAAGACAAATGTTCGCGATATTTACAATCCTAGGGAGATCGTTCATTAGTAAGAATAGGTAGTAGTAAGAATAGGTTTGGTCTGAGAACCGATACTTGAGGTACACCTATTGCAGTTGGTCATGACTCTAGCCGCACCCAAATTAAACAACCTTGGCCACCAGTGCATGGAATGTGAACCATTTGACACCGTTTCCTAAAATAGCTGCTAATCCAGGAATGTGATTACCTCTGATACCCAAACAGTATAACCATTTATTTTACTATATAAATATATATCTATGTATAGTAAAATCAATGGTATAACCTACTTAAAAGGATATCGTGGTCAATCATGTCGAAATTCTTTAGTTAAATCAAAGAATATTCCGACAGTTGAAAGACCTGAATCTCAAAATGTTCTATTGAAAACAAAATGAGTGGCGGTTGTCGATCTAGTAAAACAAAATTGATTTGGCGACATTAAACTGTTCCCTTCCATGAAAACCAAGAACGCTTAAAGAAAAGCCCGTTCAAATATCTTTAAAAATGTTGACATCAGAGCGATCTGTCTCAAATTCTTACAATGAAAACAAATTTGAACAAAATCGAAATTTTATTTTCCATTGGATTCCTTCACACTGTAATATCAAAGGAAATGAATTAGCTGACAAACTAGCTAAACAAGGAGCAACAAAAATCCACACCATAAAAACAATATAACTCCTTTCTATCAAGCAAAAACCAAATTTAATATTCTATAAAAACTCATTTCCAAATTACAGTACTTAAAAAACCGAAATAAAAAACAAATCATGGGATGATTTAAATGGTAATCCAGATTTCTAAAAAAAAATGCTGTAGCTGCTTTTCGTCTAAAAACAGGTCATGACTGCCTTATAAAGTATCTTTTCGGAATATATGGAAATCCAAACTGTATTTTATGTAATTCATCTGATGTTATGGACAAAGACCACATTATGAACTGTTCAAAATTGATAAAAAATCATTTATATTATAGATATTGGGAAGCCATGTCACTAATGAATTATTAAAGTTTTTTTCAAATACTTTGCCGTTTAATAATAATAATAAAAACAATTTAGGGCAATCAAAAATGCAATTTTTCTCACAGTAGAGTAGTTGCCGATAAATGTAAAATTAGCTGCAGCTGGTAAGTGCACCTTGCAGTCAGGTCTGGATGAGCCTAGGAGTGTAGAACGAATGACCGTCGGCTTATACTTCCCAGATAAAGTACAAAACTCATCAGGGGGGGGGGGCAACATTGATGGAGGGGTTACAAAGCTCAGAGGTCCGCCCAATCAGGATATTGAATCCGTCCTAGTAGGTGGGAATATCGACGTATGAATGAAATTTGTATGAATGCTGGTTTGTAAGTTTGAAAGTGATCTGTATCTGAGATAAATGGAAACATTTTAGTTCCATACTGACGTTTGCTAAACACGTATGAATGTTTCCCAATAAATTATTTGATTTAAAACAAATACAATAAAATAAAATCTGCATGGTCTGCAACAGTTAGTACTTGTATGATACACGTACAGCGGTTATGACCCCACCACACATACACATACAGTGGTAATGACCCACCCATACACGTACAGTGGTATTGACCCATCCGCCCACCCATAGACGTACAGAGGTATTAACCCACCCACCCATCCATACACACACAGTGGTATTGACCTACCTACCCACCCACACACGTACAGAGGTATTGGCCCTCCTCACACACACGTACAGTAGTATTGACCCACTCGCCCACCCACACACATACAGAGGTATTGACCCACCCGCCCACACATACATGAAAAGTGGTGTTGACCCACCCGCTTACCCATACACGTACAGTGGTGTTGACCCACCCGCTTACCCATACACGTACAGTGGTGATGACCCACCCGCTTACCCATACACGTACAGTGGTGTTGACCCACCCGCCCACACTTACATGAACAGTGGTGTTGTCCCACCCGCTTACCCATACACGTACAGTAGTATTGACCCACTCGCCCACCCATACACATACAGAGGTATTGACCCACCCGCTTACCCATACACGTACAGTGGTGTTGACCCACCCGCCCACCCATACACATACAGAGGTATTGACCCACCCGCCCACACATACATTAACAGTGGTGTTGACCCACCCGCTTACCCATACACGTACAGTAGTATTGACCCACTCGCCCACCCATACACATACAGAGGTGTTGACCCACCCACCCACACATACATGAACAGTGGCGTTGACCCACCCGCTTACCCATACACGTATAGTGGTGTTGACCCACCCGCATACCCATACACGTACAGTGGTTTTGACCCACCCGCCCACCCATACACGTACAGTGATATTGACCCACTCGCCCACCCATACACGTACAGTGTTATTTATCTACATATATATATTATACTGTATTATAATCTACAAATCAGGCGCATGCATACACTTATAGCTCTAGGGTTGATATGAAGTGTTTACTATTTGATTGTAAACTGTGGCGTGTATAGGTCAGGACAGCTCAGCTCTAGGACTCTCATCCTGCGGCGACTAGACGACGATGGGTTTGTCATCATGACCGATCGACGGAGTAGGAAATGTAAGGATATGGTGAGTATTTGTACGGGTTAAATATTTACAAATTATAATATGCAAACATAGGAAACCTTTTCAATATATTCCATAATACAATTACACAAAGTGATTCGCTAACTGTCTAACAAATCCTAAAACATAATTAGCAATTTTCAGAAATCTTGAAAAATATAGATTTAATTTTTAGTGCTATAGGATACAAAGGGACAAACGTTAAGTAATGCATTATGTGTAATAGAATACATTATATTTGAGTAACTATTTTTTTTTTTTATTCAGAATTTGTACAATGATCACAACAAATGTTGTAATATATTATTATGTTCATACACTCTCATTAATATGATTTTCGCTTAAACTTACAAAGAAACCCCCTAGAATATTAGTCTTAACAAACAAAATATTAAAGTTGGCAAACTTAAAAACAAACCTAAATGGTAAAAAAATTAAACAGCTTATTTAAAATGAAACGCAAAGGGGTTGTATACAATAAGTGTGTTTTAAGCCTTAAAACACAAATTAAGGAATACTTTTGATAAAATTTTAGAATACAAAATCATTAAATGAGCTATCAAATTCAAATATAGTACATCCAAACACAAACAAAGAACTGTATGTAGTTCTATATTAAAAAAAACTATATTTAAAAAAAAAAAATTTGAATATCTATTCTTATACTTGTTGGTTCAAAATCAAAAGCAATAACGTAGTTTTACGAATGCATCAGGGCGGGCGGGTGGGTCGCCATCACTACGTACCCAAGGTTAAGTAGGCCTAAGATCGGGAACATAAGCAACATTGTTCTAATAAAATAAACAGATAATGTGAAGTTTATATCGAATAGAAATATTGGCGATTACGACAGTAGTTAAGATTTGTATTTCAACAATGTTTTGAAGAAGATTAAGGCTGCCAAACTTCCATGTGATTGTGGCTGTGCTTCTAGGAGCAATATTCATAAAAGTATTCAGACTACAACCCTCCTGGGAGTGTCGATGATTAAGGCTGCCAACCTTCCATGTGATTGTGGCTGTGCTCCTAGGAGCAATATTCATAAAAGTATTCAGACTACAACCCTCCTGGGAGTGTCGATGATTAAGGCTGCCAACCTTCCATGTGATTGTGGCTGTGCTCCTAGGAGCAATATTCATAAAAGTATTCAGACTACAACCCTCCTGGGAGTGTCGATGATTAAGGCTGCCAACCTTCCATGTGATTGTGGCTGTGCTCCTAGGAGCAATATTCATAAAAGTATTCAGACTACAACCCTCCTGGGAGTGTCGATGATTAAGGCTGCCAACCTTCCATGTGATTGTGGCTGTGCTCCTAGGAGCAATATTCATAAAAGTATTCAGACTACAACCCTCCTGGGAGTGTCGATGATTAAGGCTGCCAACCTTTCAAGTGATTGTGGCTGTGCTTCTAGGAGCAATATTCATAAAAGTATTCAGACTACAACCCTCCTGGGAGTGTCGATGATTAAGGCTGCCAACCTTCCATGTGATTGTGGCTGTGCACCTAGGAGCAATATTCATAAAAGTATTCAGACTACAACCCTCCTGGGAGTGTCGATGATTAAGGCTGCCAACCTTCCATGTGATTGTGGCTGTGCTCCTAGGAGCAACATCCATTAAGGTATTCAGACTACAACCCTCCTGTGAGTGTCGATGATTAAGGCTGCCAACCTTCCATGTGATTGTGTCTGTGCTCCTAGGAGCAATATTCATAAAGGAATTCAGACTACAACCCTCCTGGGAGTGTCGATGATTAAGGCTGCCAACCTTCCATGTGATTGTGGCTGTGCACCTAGGAGCAATATTCATAAAGGAATTCAAACTACAACCATACTGGGAGTGTCGATGATTAAGGCTGTCAACCTTCCATGTGATTGTGGCTGTGCTCCTAGGAGCAATATTCACAAAGGAATTCAGACTACAACCCTACTGGGAGTGTCGATGATTAAGGCTGCCAACTTTCCATGTGATTGTGGCTGTGCTCCTAGGAGCAATATTCATAAAGGAATTCAGACTACAACCCTACTGGGAATGTCAATGATTAAGGCTGCCAACCGTTCATGTGATTGTGGCTGTGCTCCTAGGAGCAACATTCATAAAGGAATTCAGACTACAGTCCTCCAGGGAGCGTCGAAGATTTAGGCTGGCAACCTTTCAAGTGATTGTGGCTGTGCTCCTAGGAACAATATCCATAAAGCCATTCAGACTACAACCCTCCTGGGAGTGTCGAATATTTAGGCTGCCAATCTGCTATTTGATAGTGGCTGTGCTCCTAGGTGGAACATCCATAAAGGAATTCAGATTACAACTCTCCTGGGAAAGTTGATGATTAAGACTGCCAACCTTCCATGTGATTGTGGCTGTGCTCCTAGGAGCAACATTCATCAAGGAATTCAGACTTCAACCCTACTGGGAGTGTCGAAATTTAGGCTACCGACCTTTTATGTGTTTGTTGCCTTTCATTTAAACTTTTTACGATATCTTCAAAGGGCCCTCCCCTGTATGTTGAAACAAATTACAAACTGTAAAAAAAAAAAAAAACTTCCTACAGAGGTATACAGTACTAAATATAAATTATTTATCTGGACCATTTAAGAGAAATGAAGGTTGTTCCATACTTTTTCAAGACCCTTTCTGATAAAAACTCTACTCTCTATGGCCGCATTTGTGCTGTACAATGCCGACAGCAGTTGAAGAGCATTGTATGACATGGTGCATTAGGAGGACCTCTGTAATTTCCCAACCCCAAGTTTTCCAACTCCGAGTCTCCCAAACCATGGCCTTCCAAACTCGGATCATCAATTCAGATCTCCTAACTTCAGGACTCCCAATCCCATGTTTTCCAACCTTGGAAATCCCATTTCGGTGCTACCAATCCCAGTTCTCTTAACCCTTAGTTTCCCAAGTTGTAACTCCCCAGCCATAGGTTTCTCAACGACAGGTTACCTATCCCCCGGGGGATTTAATAACTAAAATACTGTAAAACACAAAAACTTGTACTAATTATATGTATATTATTTATTTAGGTCTGGACTTACGCTGTTTACAGCCGGAGTAAGTTCTGTAAGTGAAAAACAGAAAATGGAAGGCGAGCTCAATTATCGATTACGGTATTAGTATTTCCAGTCAATAAGAATCTACACACGTGGGTGTTTACTGTAAAATAGCCTCTATAAATGAACTCACTCACTGTAGTAAGCAAGTCCAGGTATCCGATACAGCAAGGTCACGTTGCGGTAGGTAAAGTTTACGCATGCGCTCTTGAAGGTCGTGTTAACTTGTCACAAGTTGAAATACCACTGTTTGGAGCATGTCGCCAATCACGTCTACTTTATAAAAATCTACAATTAGGCTTGCTTGCGAAAATCTTATTATTAAATCTGCATAATTACATGTATTGTGGTTTTAGTATAGTTACAGTTTGAAGGCATTTAATTTTGATCTGTGGTCACTAACTTATTTCTGGTACATTTTATTTAAAATGACGCAAACATTAGTAAATAGTTTGTGATTTAAAATTAAACAATTTCAAATTTAGAGGAACCAGATCTCTGAGATAATGCACAATTACACGCAAAGAAAACAAAAATACTTGACAGTAGACTTCAACACAACCATAAATCCCAAGTACCGATTGTAAGATCTAAGAAATTTAATACCAAACCGAGTTCATCGAGCAGTCTCAAATTCCAGCCTTATATCAATAAGCCCCTAAACACCACAAATTTCGAATTCTACATAAATAATTCTCAAATATTTGCGAACGTACACTGAAATTGTAACTCTAAGGGAGGAGATTAATCATCTTCGAGAACAGTTGAAATCAGTCCCAGATCATAAAATTGAGTCTGATATTCGGCTTCTGCGGTATACACAGCAAAACCCTAAACCAAAAATCTCAGAATTGCCCACATCTCTACCCTAATGGAGATTCAGTCTCAGCACCAAATCGTCAGCCCATTGCATCTGAGGACGATACACTAGCCGTACCACACCGACTTGCGATATCGGCGCCTGTCACACTTGGAGTGTTGTATTTGAGTTGTGACATCATTTATGTATAATGAAAATAATAGTGATCCTAATACTGATCCCTGCGGTTTACCACGAGGGGCAGTTTTCTAGTCATATACACTATCACCAGTACTCACTCATACACTGCCTACGGTCTGATAAGTAGGACCTGACCCAGTCCTCACAACCATCTGAGGGTTAATCATGAGGATTTTGTGTAAAGACTGCATTAACCTTCTGAATTCTGTTAGTAAATATTTTATTAAATATCCATGCAATTTGTTTAAACGAGCTTGAATAAGTATTTGGTCATTTTAAATCTTTACAATACAAATTATTTATCTTTCATTTATAATGTAACATTAAATTTGTACTCTAATAGATAAAATTCAACACTATATTTTAAAATGAGTTAAATGTATGTGTGCGGGAATGTTTACAGGAGGAAAACCCGTATGCATCAATGGTTTTCCTTTGGCTAAGAATGACCAATGACGTTTTGCTCTCCAGGCAGGTAAGTAACCCCCTACCGCTTCTAGGACTAATTCCACCTTTTTTACTAATGTAATTCTAAATTATTACGATAGTATTATGCACTAATTAAGTTTAATGTAGAATGATTGAGTGGTTTCAAAAATTGTTTTATATTCACTACTGGGCATTCTTAGATATGAGACACCGACACAGCTTAGTGCGTATGTTAAGGCGAATATGAATAATTACATGAGTGAAGGATGAGTGTGAATGACCTGTATAGTCTGAATATTAACCAAGTTCGACTTATGTTCAGAAAGGATTATTCATTAATTGCCTAATATCCAGGGTGTTAATAAGTAATGATAACTATTGTCCAATATCCAACAAAACTCCATATATACAGAGTTCTAAGGAATTAACACTTTTTCTTAAATTCTTACGGCGAATTATTTCCAGTTCTCTGCCAATCTAGAAGCTCCCAAATAGTGCGATAATTTCCTGTCATTACTAGAACCTTCGCAAATGGTAATCGGGACTCATCTGGGTAATACTTCCAGAATCTTCTAGATTACAGTGGCACGTTATATATACTGATACCCACCAGCCGATTAATCAGTGTGTGTTTCAGTCTAGTCCTCAGTGTCTATAGAGAGTGATAGTCTACGTCAACAGAGTCAGTCCTAGTAAATAGTGAGTCTTCGGTACTCAGCCACGAGTGAAAGCGATAGTCAAGTAATAAGTGCTTAACAGTGACAATTAAAGCAGTGATAGATATTGTGTAAACATAGACTCTTGTGTCCCAAGTGACATTAATTACTATAAATAAGAGTAGTTTGATTTCAAGTGCTAAAATAGTTTCTGTCTAAATTTTTAAATATCTTGTTGTGTGTAAAATAAAAGTAACAGTTAGTAGTCCCCCTTATTATTTTAGACCCTGTTGGACTATACCAATATTGATGTCAGGTGTGGAGCAGGTTTACTGTGTGACATTTTATTTTTAAAATGGCTGTTATAAAAGTGAAATTGGTGGAATTAAAAATGAGTGGACTCAGGAGAGTTAGTGGAACGGGGACCTCAAAGGATCTTAGACAAAGGGTTTGCTAAAACAACGCCTGAAGCAAATGCTTGACCTAGGCGAGGATGCTAACCTAGCTGCTTTCGAAACAAGAGGTGATTTAAGAAAGCTGTTAGATAACTTACAGATTAATGTAGAAAGTAAATTATAAGAAAGTTCAAACGATCTAACTAATTTACACAATAATTTAGATGGGAAATTAAAAGACAGTAGTGTCTTTTTATTCGTGTTAAGGGGTGTACATGTATACAAAACGGTGGCGTGGTGGCTTAATATTATCCTAAATCAAGGATTTGTTGCATGTTTGTTCCCAGTAACCTTACGGACGTAGTGTTAACGTTTGTTCCCAGTAACCTTACGGATATAGTGTTAAACGTTTGTTCTTAGTAACCTTACGGACGTAGTGTTAAACGTTTGTTCCCAGAAACCTTACGGACGTAGTGTTAAACGTTTGTTCCCAGAAACCTTACGGACATAGTGTTAAACGTTTGTTCCAAGAAACCTTACGGATGTAATGTTAAATGTTTGTTCCCAGTAACCTTACGGACGTAGTATTAAACGTTTGTTCCCAGTAACCTTACAGACGTAGTGTTAATCGTTTGTTCCCAGAAACCTTACGAACGTAGTGTTAAACGTTTGTTCCCAGTAACCTTACGGACGTAGTGTTAAACGCTTGTTCCCAGAAACCTTTACATTGGTCTTCTGCTTCATCAAGTCACGTTTTCCCAAAATTACACATTAAGCCTAGTTGCCACGTAAAATATCCCAGGTTTCTTTTTGCATCTTTTATACCTCCGTAGTGACAGGCAGTTTTGTCTACATACTACACGCATGGGTTCGTGTATTTGTACCGCTATAACTATTTGTAGGTATGCAGATTGGTAAAAATGTATAAATACATGATTAAATATAAAGTTATACTAAACATAACCATTAAACAATTCTGAGTTTTCAAAGGTGTCATTATTTATAATTCATTTTTTACTTCGAATAGTATAATTTATAAATATTTTAGCTGACAATAATTAAAAAAAAATTATTTTGAGAAGATAACTGTACCCAAGATAGCATAAAATATACTCAACAGTGAAGCTTGTACCTAATTATGTACTACACAAAATGATACGCAACTAATTTCTTTTTCAAAAACATTTATCTGTTTTATACAAAATATTTTTCATCTTTATTATGTAGTTAAAATTACATCTTATAGTTAAATAACAAAACATAGTTTGGTACATATACTTTTTAATATATTTTTGTTACAATAATACATTTGTTGTTTATTTTTTATGAAATATAAATTGTACTAATACAGTATATTGAATCTAAGATTGCATTGATTTTATAATTTAATCTATCATGAATGTGAGAGTGCATAACTTGGAAAATACGGAGTTACCCTTTTTTTCTTATGCGGATCTGTTTTTAATAAAAACCTACATTTGATTGTTTGACATGAAATAAAACTAGAATTTGAACTAAGCATGATTACAGATGTATATCTGTGAATAAATTTAAACATATTTTCTTTTCATTTAAAAAGGTGAAGGTGCATATTGATCAATTTTACTCATACAGTATCGTTATTTTTATACTTATATTTGACGAAGTACGGTTAGTTGAATACAAATTTATTCACTTAAGAGGGGAGTTGAGGTATAAATGACTGAATATATGGTTTTGTTGCAGTCAGTAAGTGGAGGGATATGTCAAGACGGATGTAAATCTAGCATGAGCTAGGGCCTAATCTACTACCCCTAGTAGATGTATAAGTCCTAGAACCTAATAGCATTTCCTCAATTTTTTTATTCACATCGATTACAGCCCGTTCCTTCAGCTACACATGCATTACATTCTCCTTCAAGCCACCCCTAATTAGTGAACAATTTTACATTTGACTACGCTTTGAAACCTTGTTGCATTTCAAATTTGATCTATCATAATATTTTGATAATGTAGTGAAAATCATAATGAAAATTGGTACAAACACGAAAGGGATGTGATATAAACTAACAAAAATATAAGTGTTTATGTTTATAGAAAAATTTTTTATATTTTTTATTTGTTAGTTTATATCCCATCCCTTCTGTGTTTGGACTCATTTTCCTTATAATTTTTAGAAGATTTTGAAATTCTTATGAAAGAATGATCTCATTTGAAAAGCACAAAGTTTCTAAAGTGTATTGGAACGTCCACTTTTACAGTAATTATAGGTGGCCGGGAGGATAGAAAAAAGCCCTACCTTCGTTTGGGGTTAATTGTTAGAGAGGACATTAAAGTCCTAACTTCCCCCCTTAATAAAGACATTTTCATCGTACGTTTGTGGTAGTAGGATTCTACAATGCGCTATCACCCATAGCTGTATGGATGGTCTGTAATAAGCTGTACCACTGAGGATAGTGGCAAAAAGTTGATACATAAAAAATGCAAAATGTTCATACATGTAAAAATAACTAATATTTAAACTACGTTTTGTGATAATTTTGTATTTTGGTCAAATATATGAAGGGCTATCAAATTGCAGGTCCGCACTGAAGGCACTGTCAAGCAACTCCCAGAGTCAGAGATGCAAGATCTCTATGAGGTGGAGCCACTGTTCTGCAAGATTCGAGCCCACATCTGCCACCAAGGACGCCCTATTGACTGGATGCTACACAAGAAGAACCATGACAGGCTTTTGCAGGAGTGGGAGGAAGGCCGCCACCAGTTGGCCAAACCTGATCATGTGTGAGTATGCTTGCACGAGAACATTGGTTTGTATACAGGCTAAGTTCCACCCTAACTTCCGTTGATAAAATATTTGCGATTTAAATATACCATTGAATTAAATGACCAATAAAATAAAATTACAAAATAATTAAATATTAAAGAATTACACATCCATTTTAAATTCTGATTGTGCTGTTTTCAGCTTACATGGCGGTTTTAAATGACTTATCACATGGACACGTTCACATGTAAAATTCTGAAGTTGACGCCTAGATCTTGGACCCCAAGTGATACCTAATAACATTGAAACACTCTCAAAGTAACATTAATTCAGTGGCATATTCAAAAAGCAAATATTTTATAAACTGTAGAACATGTTGGGGCATAACTGATAAAACTCACCCTGTATACTTCACTTGTTTATTAAATTTATATTTTGTCGGTCCGAAATATTTTAAAAGTATTACAATAATGTGAATACAATATTACAAACTTAGTCTTCCATCACAGTAAACTACGTTGCCATTCTCAGGCCTGGGGAAGACACAACACTTGTACTTTCTTGTACTTATGTTGTGAGTTTTATCTTCTTTGAATTATCTATCAACACAATAATGTACTTACAAATCTACTTAATAAAACTTCATTACAGCAGTAAAACTAATTAAAAAAAAACAAAACAGAAAGCAAAATTGGATATGAAAGATGCTTCGTAGATTGATTATTGTTTTTTTAGGATAGGAAAACAGGAACAGTTCAAGAACAGGGGCTCCCAAACATTTTGGTTATAGCATGATCACGATGAATGGAACAGGCTCAACATTCAAA
>JAQJVL010008121.1:0-21008 GCA_035578905.1 Stictocephala bisonia
GGAGTGTCCATGTCGGGTGGTAGTTAGTATCCGGATGCTGTGTAGGGAAGATAACTGAGTGTCAGACTTGTCAATTAGCTGACAATCATACCAATAGTACGTGGTTAGGATTCCACGTAAAGCTGTAGGTCCCTTAGTTACTCTGGCCATTGGGCGCTATTAATAAATAGCTCTTTCTGAGGAACAGTCGATCTTGGTTTGTACCAATGACTTCATTGGATCATCTACACGCATCACACGCGTTTGCCCCTCATATTCACCCACATCTCTATAATTGGCGCCTTAGTAATGAATAATAATAATGAGGTAATATTGTGATTATTTGAACAATAAATTATGTTTAGTAAAGGGACCTGTATTTGGTAGAATTTCACTTTGGCAAAGGTCAAATAATCGTTAAAGTTAGGGCGATAATCCAAAGAGGATCGGTCCAAGTAAGCTGCAGTGGCCCATGATTCGTAATCCCCCTAATGATTCAGTTTCTAACTATTAACTATCTGTCAAAGTGGATTAAAACTGGCCAAATAATCAGGTAAACTACCTTTTATAGACAAAACACAAAGTCGCATCGTTCATATTAATACGTATTATTTGCAAACAATTGTAAGCTGAAATTGTTAGACAAGCCCACACCAATATGCAGTATCGTATTGTATCTTCAAAGAAGTGGAATAATAACAATAAAAAGAGTGCTATGACGAAATATTAATCATCAGTTATTATATATTTACTAATCACAGTTGTGTATGTAAACAGTGCAGTGATAAGCACTGTTGCGGGCTGGCCGCTAGAATTGCTGTTAGTGCATACAATTTTGGAATTAGGTTCATCTTACCCTTAACTTCAAAAGTGAAGATGACTTGAACTCCGCAACCACCCTGGGGGTGGTTGCCACCCCTTCTCGGTGATGAATTTTTTTGTTCAAGAAATAATCTCGGATATCGATAGAAGGCCTAATTTTAAGCACAAAATCATCTATAAAGGTTTTTGAAAAATCCAATACTTTTCAAGTTATTGGCAATTGAAAATTCGCAATTTTTTCACGTTTTTCATGGGTTTTTTGCAAATATCTCCAAAAATATACGTTTTATCGAAAATTTTATTGAAAAGAAAATTGTAGCAGGTAAAAAAATGAACAATTTGGATTTTTATAAAGTATTCTAAGTGCAATATTAAGCTAGATATTAAAGATCAAAGCCGTTTTTTACTTTGTCTGAAATTTAATCGATGTGGTCAATGCCATCTAGCGGCGAGCAGATGCATTTTAGGCATTCTAATAAAAAATGATTTTGTAGTGCTTGAAATAGGCTTTAAAATGAGCACTACTAAGTCAATAAGCACGTAAAATAAGTGAGCTGTATTGCAAATAAGAGGAGGATCTAATGTTTTTTCTTTTAAATCAATGGGTTTCATAAGTGCCATTTCCACCAAAATTAAAATTAATCGTATTCCGCCTAGAATTAACTTTATTATGAAGACTTTGATATATTGTATCAGTTTGGCTGCTTCAGGACACATATTTTTCAAAAAAGTCACGATTAAAAAAAACAAAAAGAATTTCAAATTTTTAAAAAAACCACTTATTTTTCGTAATATCTCAAAAATGACGACAGATACGTATAAAATTGTAGAAATAAAAAATTTAGGTTTGTCTTTGACAAACAATTTGGTTTTTTTGTTTTTCTGTCAAACAAAATTTGACGGAGATATGATTGTTTAAAGAGCGCGTGGCAGCCCAATCACAGCCTCTCTTAAGCCCTTTAACCCTTCACCGTTTTAGAAAAAGGTTTTTTACTATATATTGCAATAAAGGTTGTTGTAGCTCTCTTAATTACCTTTACAATGGTTTTTTATAAATTGTGATAGCATGAAAATTGAAGGAGTTATCGTCCAAAAACTTATCATATTTTTTTCTACTTAGTAACTGAAAATTTCGGAGTGTGAATATTTGGAGCAATGTGAAAGTACGCAGTATAATAGAGACCCAAAACTATTGTAATGTGTAATATACTATAATTCATACAATTTAATTAAGAAAATTAAAATTTACCTTACTTCACTGGGTGAAGAGGGTTTAAAAGCATCTTAAAAATAATACTTGTGGAAGCGATTTTTTCCAATAGCTTTTCACTAATTGCGTATCTGTATTTGAAAAAATGCGCTATGAAAGTTTTCTCAAAGCTTCTACGAAAAACACTGCCATAAAATTATCATCCTTAGTTCCAACCGTTGGTGCCATAAATGAACATACTAAGAGGGTTTATCTTCAAACCCAGATTTGGCTTGGCAACAAAAACATTCATCCAACGGATTGGGGGTGGGTCATGAATGACGGTTTATTACATCCACTTAAGTCTGTAGATCCACCCACACCACAAGAACTCCTGAAAATGATTTTTTGCAACTGCAAAAAAGGATGTGGAGCCTCTTGCGGATGCAGAAAAGTTGGTCTGTTTTGTAATAGTACCTGTGGAACGTGCAGTGGAGATAACTACCAAAATAGCCCTCCAATTCAGCCAGAAGATGTTGAATGTAACAGCGACTCCGATATTGAGTCATGAATAATAATATTATATTTTAATAATAATAGTACAATTTTATATAATTTGTTAATATTTTATTCAATAAATGGCAATTTTTTACTCTAAATTAAATATGTAATCATATATAATTACTGTTTTAATTTAGGGGTAGTTTTAAGGGTAGAAAAGCTTAAGAATATGATAATCATTTTCGAGAGTGTGGAATAATATTTAAATCCTTTTCATTTTATAAAAAAAAAATTTTTAAATTTTTTATCAAGTGGTAGTTTTCAAGGGTTGAAAGGGGGTTAAAAATTTGATAATTATTATAGAGAATATAAAATATTACTTACTCTATACTTACATCTTTTTATGTCGTACCAAAGTATTTTTTGTGATTTTTTCAATTTAGGGGTTGTTTGCAAGGGTTGTAAGATTTTCAAGGGGTTGAAAATGATTTTAATATGAGGTAATTGTGTTAGAAAACACTTTACAATTTCACCACTTACTATTACACATGTTTTCTAGCGATAAAATGGCTCAATGTCAATTTTTCCATTAAGGGGTTGTTTACACCCCTTAAAAATAATAGGCGGAGTTCAGATCATTTTCACTTTTGAAGTTAACGTTAAGATGAGCCTAATTCCAAAATTTCATGCAAATCGGTTCACAGTAAAAAAATTCTGAGGTAAGACCGTATTTTTCGCCTCAATGACTGCACTATGTCTGCAGCCTGAATATGCTCAATAAATCATTATTTGGACAGCTACTCCAAAGGGCCACTCCATAGAGAGATGTGGGTAAATAAGCCTTTAATAATCCATCATTAGTACCTGAATTGTGTAGTACTTAGATATTGTTCTCAGAACATAGAATCTTGAGGATAATTTAGTTTAATCATTATATGTTTAATGTTCGTGTTAATGATCCTTCCGCAGTAAACCTCCATCGAGTTATATTTCTGGAAATTTAGTGGTTTTAACTTCTTCAAGTTTAGCATCCTCCAGCATTAAAGTCTTCCATTTGTTTTTGGCGTAACGTAGTTAGATTTTGTTGGCTTAATTTTTAAACTTACAATATTTTAATGTTGAACTAAATCATTTAGCTCCACAATAGTATTAATTTCCAAATCTGTGTTTGATTTTTGGTTGCTGAAGCAAATATTCGTGTCAGCAGCATACTGCATCATTATTCCGTGTTGTAGCGATATAGACTGTGCTAAGGTTACTTGAAACTCTAAGAGTTAAAATAAAAATAAAACTTCACAACTATAATAGGTAAAGGCTTGTTTTGATACATTTTATATTGACGTACGTTAGTTTTAAAATGAGGAACAAGAACTTTCTGATATAAAACGCATGTAAAATACATAAATATTAATATTTAATTGTTTGTTTAATCTGTTCACTAGATAACTTGACGACACGTTTCAAGTCAAAAGACTCATCATCAGGTCACTTGGTCTTGTTAAGATGACTAAACTGATGGCTTAGCTATTGGATCTCCCTTTTCTAGTTTTTTTAGCAGATATTTATTTAAATCATATTGAAAATTAATTTGTATTATCACAAAAGAACAAATATAGACATAAAATTGCCATGTACTTCAGATATGTTGTTGACACTATCTTAATTTTTGATGCAAACTCAAGACAGATAGATCTATTATTTTCATACTTTAAAAGCCTTGCTTCCAAACTCAAATTTACTAAGGAAATAGAAAAATCCAACAGCATACACTTTTTAGATCTCACAGTCACAAAGATTGATAGTAAATTAGACTACTGCATTTACAGGAAACCAACGACCTCAACTCAAACCATACATCAAACGTCTTACCATCCATATTTACATAAGCTAGCAGCCTACAACTCAATGGTAGACTCTTTAAAGTTCCATTGTCCGACATGAACTATAAAAAAGAAATACATAGCCAGAACTAAGCTATTCTCTATTTGTTTTTAAAACAAATTATATGTTCTTTAGAATTTGTTAAATTAAAAAGTAAATTTTTACCAAGTTTTAACCAGTTACTGTTCATTATTAAATATTTTTTAAGGTATAATTTATTTTACATTCAGACTTTAATTACCACTGAAAAACGAAAATTTATGATCTTTTATGAACCCAGTTTCAAGATCTGATTTTATAAATGAAATTTTTTTACCTTAGTATTGCCTGAAGATCTTGAATATGTTTCTTTACTCCAATGTACATTTCGCCGCTAGGTGCGGCATCTTCAAGGAGATATTATTCTAAAATATTTATAATCACTAACACTATTTACATTATTTACACATGTTATAATTTTTATATTATTGTTTTGTTTAAAGAGTTGTCGCTTTCTCTTTTGCGCTGTTGCCAAATTGGTGAGGTGTTGCCGGTTTTCTTTCTTGCTTCTTCTAGGTTGTGGATGGTTTTAAAGATGATTGAGCTATGGTAGTCTTCTTTTTTATTAAGTAGGGTGTCAGGTTCTATATTTACGTGCTTGAAAATATGATAGCTTTCTTGAACTTTGGCTACAGATTTGGATTTTGTTTTGTGGAGTATTTTTAGTGAATCGGAGAATGTTATATTGTGGTCTGGGTTTTGTTTAAGGTGTTTTGCTACCATTGAACTGGGGTTTGTATGGTGTTTAGCGTTATGTTCTTTAAATCTTTGTATGAACGATCGGTTTGTGTAGCCAATGTATTGTTTATTGCATGGGGGTTGACATGTGATTTTATAAACTCCGCTTGTATTTTCCGGACATTGCTTGATGGATTCTGTTTTATATGTTGGTATTGGGTTGGTTATAACTTTGTAAGCTGGGGTATATCCTGCCTTTTTAAATATTCTACCAACTTTTTGTGAGCTTGTCAGTATAGTTGATAGATACATATTTTGGCTTAGTTTTCTGGGTGTGTTGGGAATTTTCGTTGTTTGTTGTTTTATTAATCTTTTTGCGAATTCTATTGATCATTGTGTCAATTATTCATATATTATATCCATTGTTTGTTGCTATGGTTTCTATTATTTGATTTCTTTACGGTATTCTTCGTCATCGAGATTGTAATTAAGTAATCTGTAAGTTAGTGAACGAAAAGCTGCCATTTTTTGGTTGTAAGGGTGGTTTGAGTCTGCAGGTATAACAAGATCTGTTTGGGTAGGTTTTCTCAAAATGCCAATTTTAACAGTTTCATTTTGTGTTTTGGATATGGTTATGTCTAGAAAATTGATAGAGTTGTGTTTTTCAGTTTCCATTTTGAATTTGATGCTATTGTGCATTTGATTTAAATAATTTAGAAATGTTTTGGATTGTCTTTCGTTGGTATTTAGTATTATAAATACATCGTCTACATATCGAGCATAGAATTTAATTTTATTGAAGTATGAGTTATGTTCGGAGAGTATGTATTTCTTTTCAAAGCTTTGCATGTAGAGTTCAGCTAGAGTGGCTGACAATGGACCTCCCATTGGAAGACCTTGAGGGTCATGGTAAATTTTGTTGTTATATGAAAAATAATTTTGTTCTGTTATGATTGTTGTTATTTTTACTATATCGTTTATTTCTTCCTCTTCAAAGTTGTTTGATGTTTTCAATTCCTCTTTAAGTATTTCTATGGCTTCTTTGCTTGGTATGTTTCGGTACATGTTATCAACACCTATGGTAGTTAGGGTATATCTGTTTTGTATTTGAACTTGTAGTAATTTTTGAATGAAATCTTTTGTGTTTTTACATGAGACAGCTTAGTGATTTGTGATTCCATTTTTTATTAGGGTGTTTATACATTTAGCTATTTTGTAAGATGGTGATGGTATGGCGTTGATTATTGGTCTTATTGCATTGTCGTCTCTGTGTGTTTTAATTAGAGGTTTGAATATTGGGGGTTTAGGTGAATTGTTGTATAGGTATTTGGTTTTTTCTGGGTTGATTATACAATTATTTTCCAGGAATATTTTGATTTCTTTATTGAATTCTTTTGTAGGGTCGTTGATTATGGTTAGATTGTTACTAGTTAGGAAGTCTTCAACTTTGGTATTTAGTTTACTGTCGTAGATAATTACTGTAGAATTGGATTTGTCTGCTGGTATTATTTGGGCTTCATTTCGGGTTAGTTTTTCTTTTATGTTACTGACAGTTTTTGTTAAAGGTGGTTTTCTTTGGTTGGTGGGATGTGGGGTGGATTTAATTTCTTTGTCGATTATGTCAACAATACCATATCTGATTTTGTCTTTGTCTTCTGATTTTACATTCTGAAGGGCGATTTCTGTATTGATTAGAGTATCTATGATATTTTTATTGTTTTGTTTATTGGAATTAAGGTTGTATTTCTGATTCTGTTCTAGTATTTTAGTTTCATCTTCTTTAAATTGGATGTTGGTTAAGTTTATTATTTTAGGGGAGAAATCATGATTGTATTGGGGATTTATCCTGTTTGTGTTATGTTTGGTTTTGGAAAGTTTCTTTTCTTGGATAGACTCTTTTTTATATTTTTCTTTGTTTACCTTTTCTTTAATATTATTTTTGATTCTGATATATTTATGAGGAGTTAGGTTGTGTTGTAGTGCTAGTTTTAATTCATTGATTGCTTTGTGTAGCTTGTGTTTCTTTTTATATAAGAATTTTATTTCATTTTTTAGCCATAGAAGTTTTGTTTGTGTTAGTGTCTTTTGGGCAGCTTCAGATTTATTTCTAATTGAGATTGAAATATAATTAGGTATGATATGATTAGTTTTACAAAATTTATTAAATTCAATGTTTAGGTTAGTTTTCATCAGTTGCACTTCTTTGTTAGCAAGTTTGCTGATTATTTTGTTTACTGGGATGGCTTGGCTGGCCATAATTAAAATCTTTTATGAACCCAGTTTCAAGGTCTGATTTTATAAATGAAATTTGTTTACCTTAGTATTGCCTGAAGATCTTGAATATGTTTATTTACTCCAATGTACATTTCGCCGCTAGGTGCGGCATCTTCAAGGAGATATTGTTCTAAAATATTTATAATCACTAACACTATTTACATTATTTACACATGTTATAATTTTTATATTATTGTTTTGTTTAAAGAGTTGTCGCTTTCTCTTTTGCGCTGTTGCCAAATTGGTGAGGTGTTGCCGGTTTTCTTTTTTGCTTCTTCTAGGTTGTGGATGGTTTTAAAGATGATTGAGCTATGGTAGTCTTCTTTTTTATTAAGTAGGGTGTCAGGTTCTATATTTATGTGCTTGAAAATATGATAGCTTTCTTGAACTTTGGCTACACAACATATCCAAAACACAAAATGAAACTGTTAAAATTGGCATTTTGAGAAAACCTACCCAAACAGATCTTGTTATACCTGCAGACTCAAACCACCCTTACAACCAAAAAATGGCAGCTTTTCGTTCACTAACTTACAGATTACTTAATTACAATCTCGATGACGAAGAATACCGTAAAGAAATCAAATAATAGAAACCATAGCAACAAACAATGGATATAATATATGAATAATTGACACAATGATCAATAGAATTCGCAAAAAGATTAATAAAACAACAAACAACGAAAATTCCCAACACACCCAGAAAACTAAGCCAAAATATGTATCTATCAACTATACTGACAAGCTCACAAAAAGTTGGTAGAATATTTAAAAAGGCAGGATATACCCCAGCTTACAAAGTTATAACCAACCCAATACCAACATATAAAACAGAATCCATCAAGCAATGTCCGGAAAATACAAGCGGAGTTTATAAAATCACATGTCAACCCCCATGCAATAAACAATACATTGGCTACACAAACCGATCGTTCATACAAAGATTTAAAGAACATAACGCTAAACACCATACAAACCCCAGTTCAATGGTAGCAAAACACCTTAAACAAAACCCAGACCACAATATAACATTCTCCGATTCACTAAAAATACTCCACAAAACAAAATCCAAATCTGTAGCCAAAGTTCAAGAAAGCTATCATATTTTCAAGCACGTAAATATAGAACCTGACACCCTACTTAATAAAAAAGAAGACTACCATAGCTCAATCATCTTTAAAACCATCCACAACCTAGAAGAAGCAAGAAAGAAAACCGGCAACACCTCACCAATTTGGCAACAGCGCAAAAGAGAAAGCGACAACTCTTTAAACAAAACAATAATATAAAAATTATAACATGTGTAAATAATGTAAATAGTGTTAGTGATTATAAATATTTTAGAATAATATCTCCTTGAAGATGCCGCACCTAGCGGCGAAATGTACATTGGAGTAAAGAAACATATTCAAGATCTTCAGGCAATACTAAGGTAACAAAATTTCATTTAGAAAATTTATGGAAGCCTGATAATGATTTAATGATATTTGAGACATAATAAAGTATACCATAACTGATAAAGAAAGATTTCTTATCTTATATATTTTAGAAACTATACAAAATTAATATTTAGCTACAATGTTTAATGCTGAACATTTGGACAACTTGTATAAAGTTTTATTTTAAACATTATGTAGATTCATAAATATTGTTTAGTCAAACAAAACGTCAAAGCAAACCTGATAAGATCAATAAAACTAGTTTAAATATAGCTTCTTCTAGAAACTTAAAAAAATATGTGTTAAACCAAACAATATTAATCGTGAATATTTTGTCACTAATACTGAGACAAGGTAAACGATTTTTGCCACTTATTGCCAGCCACCCTATATGTAATTTACACCCTTGATAACCTTATAATTGAATGGATCATCTTATTCTTTTGTGGGTCCCTCCGGTGTGAGGAATGTACATGTGGTTTACTGAAATCGATCACCTTAATAGTTTTACATTTGTATTTATATTGTAATAAATATGTGTTTAGTGGTGTTCTCTTGTATTATAAGAGCTAAATGTAACTGTTATATTAAAGAAACTCGCTTTGCTCGTTGGGGGCTTCGCCCCCAAACCTCCTTGGCGCGAACCTTTGACCAGCGGCGTCCAGATTGTAAACTTTGTGGTACATTCTTCCTTCGACTTTGAAGGAGAGTCCACTAGGATGACGGTACCCACCAGACACCCCTAGTGCACAGAAGGCAAACAGGTCGTTGTATGCTCTGGTTCGTTCTAGGAAATGACGATTAGTATAAAACGGTGCGTCCAAAGGAGGTAGATTAAGAATATTATATGTTCCCTCACCACAGCAACACTTTTTTCTGTCTTTCTCTTCCTCAAACCGTCGAGCATGACAGTACGAACACTTGTAAATTTCATCTTCCCAAAGACATACTTTACGGAGTTTAAATGAACTAATGCCATTTAAATTGTAGTCTCTTCAGTACGCCATTGGGCCTTGTTCACCAATCTTCCGAGCGTGTCTCATGTTGGAAAATGAGGGATTCTTCAATCGAAAAGCCTCTACTCTCTGGCAGGAAGCTCCAGGATTCTGATCGTTATAACGTCGAACAGCTTCTCGGTTGATCTCGGGATGCTGGTCAGTGTAACGTCTTACAGCACCTCTATTTATCTGAGGTTTATTTTTACTGTATCTTTTTTTGCATCTGTAAGCTGTTCCTGTCGAGTACTTATCAAGCTCTTTGGACGTCCTCGCTTAACCTTTTTAGGTCTGCCAGGCATTTTGCTCAATAATGGCCTGGTCGAAGGAGAAATTTCTTTTAAGGGTGATAACACTACCACAGGCATAAATTTTAACTTATCATCGACATAAGACTCCTGCGAGTCTACATTAGACGTATAGATTGGTTCATATAATTGGTTTGGAGGGCCATCAATTCGCGGTTCTTCAGGGACAATAGTAAGGTCTTGTGTGGCAGTTTTTCCCAAAGTCAGCTGATTTTTGGTGAACTGTCTTGCAACTCCATCCAGAGCTGCATTCGACTACATCAAACTGGCCAGTGAAAAGTAGCTGTCACACAGAAATAGGCGGGCCAGATTATTACCATCATTGGACAAATCAAAATGGCGCTTTTCATTCACTGTATGTGGATAAAACAGATACAGCAGTTCATTTACCCTCCAAAAGGAGACAGTAACTGTTTGACCCGTGAAAAGGAATCCGATATCTTTTTGATTTGCAGCCAATATGTCTTGTAATTTTTCAGTAAGTGACGAAACAGTGTCATGCTAATCATCTTTCGTTAGGAGATAAAGTGCATCGTAAATGTGCTCTAGTTGTAACAGAGAAACTGACTGATTCAAAACATGAATGACTGATGGTAATTCTTCTGGAAACAAGTACCGCCCATAGCCAATACAAATCTCACTACGCAGTGTTTTGTAAATGCGATCACCACTCATAAGGATTGAATCGATTGCATTTATCGAAAAATGTCCACCAAGACTTTTCCTTGCAAGGGCACAAGCAGAATTAGCCACACACTGAGCATTTCTACTCCATGTGAAGAGTTCATTGTTGCCCTGATGAAAGGACCCCTCGGTAACACAAAAATAAAATCTGTTGATGAGAAGCCATCATAGAGAGTTAAAATGTAAAATTACAATTAAAGTAAATGGAGAGGAAGAAATTGGAAACAAAAAATAATATAAAGTCTCGAAAACAATTAGTAGAAATTTATGATTGATTACTAATCACAATAAAAACGTATTAAATTAAAGAAACGGGAGAATAAACCAAGAGTATGTTGAAAAATAGAAGATTCTTATCTAGAATAAACGATTCAGTTTTCAATAGGGCAGAAAGCCAAACAATTGAACAGTTCAGTACTGAAGATAATTCAGTAGGGTGTCAGACTGAGGCATGGAAAGCGGCGTCATCCTTATATAACCTCGGTGGGACTTGTTTCAATCGACTGAGGGCCGTTCTACCAACCGTGCTAAAAACGTTTCTCGCAGACGCTTGAGCGACTCGTTTCAATCGACAAAGGCCCGGTTTACCAACTGTTCTAAAAACGTTTATCGCAGCCGCTGGAGGGTGCCTAAACTAACAAACAAATTCCGAAAATACAGCGTAAAACTATGATTGGCCTTTAGGCAACAAAAATGAATACAAACTGTTTTTATATATAGTTTAACTGTCCGTAAAGTTTTGTACACAATTTGAATACGTGTGAATAAGTGAGTAACATATTTTTGACAAAACTCAACTTTACCTACTTTTTGTGAAGGAATGTATTATATATAAAGCATTTAAGTATATCATTTAAATATTCTATTAGATGTTGTCCAAACTAAATATTACAGCTTTAGTAAAAAAAACTTCAATTCTGCAAACAGGTCGGCGTTTTCAAGACAACCATTTTGATTTTTTTTAGGTTATGAAAAGTTACAAATCATATTTTATAGCAGTTTTCGTAACAAAGTAGTTAAGTTAAATAGTGTGTACGGGTTTTAGGTTCTTAAATTATCGTAATACAGCAATAAAATACGAAAAACCTAACAAAAATAGAATTTTTTAAACGAAAAGTGAAATTTGATGATTTTTTGCATAGTTAATATCAGAAATACCAAAAAATTACTTCTTAACAAAATTGTAGGAAATTTAATTACAAATCTGAAGTATGCTGTCACCAATTCAAAATTCCCGTCCGCCATTTTAGATGATATCGGGTGATTATCCGTTGATCACAGGGGGCTTCCAATATGATCTGGGGGGGGGGGGGGTTCTATCTAAGGTGATCATAAGAAATTACCTTAGTTTTTTATTGGATACTATCTAAGTTGATAACGGAAGCACGTATTCAAATTTATAAACTTTTTGTGAGGAAACGATTGAATATACCACAAAAGGTTTATGATACATTTCGTACAGAATTGAATTGTTAGTTTGAATATTTCATTAGGTGTTATCCAACTAATTATTACAGATTCTGTCAAACAAAAATCTCAACTGTGCAAATAAGTAAGCGTATTTTCGTCAGCCATTATGATTTTTTTTTTTTTATGAAAAGTGCAAAATCCAATTACGTAGCATTTTAGTAACAGGAAATGTTAGGGTAAATAGTATGTAAGGTTTTAGGTTTCTGGCTTCTTTTATTATGATTAAATAGGATGATCTCTTCCAAAAAAATCACTTGTTTTCGACAAAACTTAACTTTACTGACTTTTTGCGAGGAAACTATAGTATGTACCTTTTGTGGTACATAGATTTTTGTATGTACATTACATTTTTTGTACAGCATCTAATTTTTAGGTTGAAAATTTCATTAGATGCTATCTAAACTAAATGTTACAGCTCCAGTAAGACAAAAACTTCAAGTCTGCAAACAGTACAGCAATTTCACGTAAGCCATTTTGAATCTTTTCTAGGTTATAAACAGTGAAAAATCAAAGTTTATAGCAGTTTGATAACAAAGTTCTAAAAGTAAATAACGTGTAGGATTTTAAGTGTTTAGCACGTTTAAATCATGCTTAAATGGGAGGAACTATTCCAAAAAAATCACGTGTTTTCGAAAGAACTCAAGTTTACCGACTTTTTCTGAGGAAACTATTGTATATAGCACAAAAACATACAGGACACTTTTTGTGCACAATTTTATTGTCAATTTGAATATGTCATTTGGTGTTAAGTAAACTAAAAATAAAGTTTCAGTAACACAAAAACCTCAACTCTGCAAAAAGATAAACGTTTTCACGTCAGCCACTTTGGATTTTTTCTAGGTTATGGACAGTGCAAAATCGAATTTAATAGTAGTTTTGATAACAAATTAGTATAATTAAGTAGTTTGTAGGAGTTTAAGTTCTTAAATTATCGTTATAATGCAGTAAAATACGAAAAACAAAACAAAAATAACATTTTTTGAACGAAATATGAAAATTAACGATTTTTTTGCGTAGTTATTATCAAAAAGACAAAAAAAGTTATATGACCAAAATTGTAGGAAATTTAATTACAAATCTGCAGTATGCTGTCATATTTGTTCTACAACCAACGGTTTGCCCACAATTAAGCCGTTAGTAAAACTCTGCAGACAATTCAAAATTCCCATCCGCATTTTGATTTTTTTGGAGGGTTAAAAATTAAAAAATTTTAATTTTTGGAATTTTCCCGTCGGTTGCTCAGCAAAAGCTACAAGTGTGCCAAATTTCAAGTTTCTAGCTCATCTAGAAGTGGGTTAGAATTTGTATACGTGAGTGAGTGAGTGAGTCAGTCAGTCAGTGAGTTACACATGCGGCTTTATAGATATTAGATACAAATTCGGTAATATTTATATCTACATTGGAGAAGGGCACAAACTACTACAAGATAGAAAAAAAGAAAAAAAAATACAAAACACCAACAACAGAGTTTAGTTACCTGTTGTATATTTTTGTGCTTTAATTTTTGTGTTTTTTTAATAAGATATTTTAGATTATAAATAGGCCGAAATACACTTGTGGTGGAAAAAAGATCATTTGGTTAATGATGGTTTAACAACTTGTTATTTATTTCGCATAGCTTCGAAATACTGTATTTATATTTTACACTAACTAGACAATTGAACTGTATCAGTTGAAAACAAGTTGTGGATGCCAGTATGAATGGCTATTTTCAGTTTCCCGGATTTTCCAACACTGAGTTAGTTGTCAAACCCCAAACACTACGTGGGGCATTCAGTCCAGTATTTCAAACACAAGAGGGAAACAATAGGCATGTAGGCGATTGTTAGTGGCACTCAATAGCGTTTTGAAAATATATCAGCATAATTGTACTGTCAAATACATAACACAGTTTTAATGTCAAATAAATTAACATAGTGTTAATATCAAGTTGACGACCGACATAGTTTCATTTTAAAGACAGATTTTACTTCGCATTAGTTGAAGGGAAAGAAATATACGTCAATTTACTCTGCTAAGATAGTGCATAATCTATGGGGCTGCAATATAACCACTACCCTTATAATCATACCCTTTTAAATTTCACTCACCGGTTCAAATGAGCCTGCAGGCCTGTGAGAGAGACTTACTCAACTTATTCAAGTGAAGTACGGATAGTTAGCTCAACTGGGGATTCGAACTCTGGACAAGTCCTCCGCAGTTCACCTTAGCCACTGAGCTACCAAGTTGGCAAATATTATTAGAAGAAACTCTGGACTTGTCCTCCACAGTTCACCTTAGCCACTGAGCTACCAAGTTGGCAAATATTATTAGAAGAAACTCTGGACTTGTCCTCCGCAGTTCACCTTAGCCACTGAGCTACCAAGTTGGCAAATATTAATAGAAGAAACTCTGGACTTGTCCTCCGCAGTTCACCTTAGCCACTGAGCTACCAAGTTGGCAAATATTATTAGAAGAAACTCTGGACTTGTCCTCCGCAGTTCACCTTAGCCACTGAGCTACCAAGTTGGCAAATATTATTAGAAGAAACTCTGGACTTGTCCTCCGCAGTTCACCTTAGCCACTGAGCTACCAAGTTGGCAAATATTATTAGAAGAAACTCTGGACTTGTCCTCCGCAGTTCACCTTAGCCACTGAGCTACCAAGTTGGCAAATATTATTAGAAGAAACTCTGGACTTGTCCTCCGCAGTTCACCTTAGCCACTGAGCTACCAAGTTGGCAAATATTATTAGAAGAAACTCTGGACTTGTCCTCCGCAGTTCACCTTAGCCACTGAGCTACCAAGTTGGCAAATATTAATAGAAGAAACTCAGGACCTGTCCTCCACAGTTCACCTTAGCCACTGAGCTACCAAGTTGGCAAATATTATTAGAAGAAACTCTGGACTTGTCCTCCGCAGTTCACCTTAGCCACTGAGCTACCAAGTTGGCAAATATTATTAGAAGAAGAAACTCTGCTCTTGAAAGTGTCACTTCATATATTTCTACATGGCGTTTGTTTCGATGTGTCTTATTCCATGGCGTTTTAATTTAAATAAAAAAATCTTTATTTATAAATTTTTTTGTGACGCAACAAAACGCATTGATTTAGTTAAAAAAACTAATTATATATTTTGGAAAAAGGGCCTAAAATGGAAATTTTTCGTTTTCGTTACTACATAATCAGGTTCATTTACGTTGTACATTGTTACTTCCTGATATGTACATAGAAATTTATTGATAGTAAAAAATGTAAATGTCAAAGAGCTTTGAGTGAGGAGAGATGTTTAATTACTAAACATAGTTCCCCTCACCTGCTTAGGCGAACCTTATTTTTTTTTTAGTAGGCTTGTTGGACCAACGGCTTAACGTGAGCTCCGAACCACGGGAGTGGCACATCGGGAATTAGAGAAACTATTCCTAATATTGGAGAAATATGTATATTTGTTCGTTTTTGACTATTAGTAACAGTTGTTAGAACTATTGCCGAGACACTGTGGATACAGACACATCACTATGTTTAAGGCTTTAAGTTGTTTGACTTCTCGGAGATTACTATTCTCAGACCAACATTGTTTTCGAAGGAATTACCGAATTCAACCGATGTTTAACCGACGAGTCGGACTGGACTCAAATAGGTCTAGCTTTTGGCGTCCGGAATCAGTCTGTTTAGACTTCGAAAGAGGGCTGAGAAGTCATGCGACCTAGACACGTTTAGGCGTGTTTCAGTAGTTATGCTTTGCTGTGTGACGAAGCCAGTCTGAAAAACCGAGAAGTAGGGATAAATAAGCTTGTTTGGTTAGTTTCTCTTATATTTTATTTTTTTACAATATCAGATCCTTAATTTTTGTTTTTACTGACTTCTTTGATATTTCATAGAGAACTGATTTTGCTGCTGGCAAAAGTGGCAGCTGTACCAGTTTAATTACAGTATAAATTTGAACAAATACACAAACCAAAATACATAAAGATAAATATTGTGACATTAAAGTGTAAACGTAGTTAAAAATAATTAAATTGATAATTTTTTAATCAGCATATATTTTAAAACGTCTTGCTTATTTCCCAAATGTCACTTTGTGAATTAAAAAACCCCAAATTTAGGACATATTTGAAGAATTACAAGTCATGACCACAGGCTGTACATGAAATGAATATATTTATATTTTTTAAACCAGTCTGTCTGGAAAAGAGGTTTCTCGAAAAACTTTCATGCAAATGACGCCATTATGTGGACAAATTCAAACTGTGAGTTTTCAAATATTTAACTGTCAGTGTTAAATAGAATGTTCAGACTTCACCCAAGAACGTTTTAGATTACTTTTATTCATTTTGAAAATTCCTCCATTTTTAAAATTGATACACTTCAGCATGTGGACTCTTAAGTCATAGCACAGCAGTCCTGGTGGCAGTTGTCACCTTAGATTTTAGTAATGTTAACACGTTCGCTGCGTCAAAAAAATGCGGAAAGTGCCTAAAATGCGGGAATTTTTTTATTTTAAATTATCTTACCTTAGGTTATCCAAAGGCCGGAAATGATGTCTAAAGTTGATTTATGATGTCCTTTTATACCGGAAATGACGTATGTCTCCGTGTTACACCGGTGTAACACACGCACTGGTCACTTTCTATGATACACCGGTGTTACATCCGCAGTCTTGGTTAGGGTCACTGAATATATATAATTCCATTTATTACTTACTATGTCACTAATATTTCACTAAAAACTATTCTTCAACTATCTATGAATTATTTACATTGTATAGATTCACTCTTTTTGCGGTTTCATGGTAAATCTCAAAACAACCTGCTGCGCACAAACCGGGTTGTTCAGGGCACTGAGGGCAATAGTAGGGCGTCATTTTTACCTTCTTATGGGGATGGCACACTCTACATCTTTTTCTTTTGACCCTTCCATCATTTCCTCTGGTATCGGTCATTTCAATAGTGTGTTGAGTTTCCCTTCTACGATCTGGTGTTTGAATATGTCTGAATGTTAGTGGTTTTGGAAGCAAGACTCGCCGGTACGTCAAACGGAACATGGATTCCGCTCCCCCACTCCTTCAGGCATTGCGGGTTGGCCACAGAACCACCAAAACTTAAGACACCTGCCTAGGACAATAATTCCCGCAAATCCATGTACCATGTAACACCGGTGTAACACACGCAGTTTTGGCAATTCCGCGATGTTACACCGGTGTAACATACGCAGCGAACGTGTTAAATATACGTTGGCCTTTGTGTTAGTATATGTTCAAAATGGCGTACGTACATTTTGTACATATACTATATACATATACAAAGCATTGAATTCAGGTAACTTTCGTTGGAAGACTTTTCCTCCTTCTCTGCCAACCTCATAAATCAACTCATAAGTCCTGGGTTTCAGTACATAATGAAGCCAGCGGTAAATAACTAGAATAAAGAAAATAAATAATCTGGCACAGTTTAAAATAAATGGTTCCAAAGAATTGACACAAACTCTCCCCCATAATAAACTATAAAAAAATCAAAACTTTGTAAATTACCAGTTTGATTCCCAAATGTGTTTAGGTAGTCAAGGTAGAGCATGCGTTTTTACTAAAATATTTTAAATTGTAATTCACATATTTCCTAAAAACGTATGAAAATCTTTACAGCCGTTTTTGAGAATATTCAATTTTTGTATGTTTTTACCCATAAAAAAATAAATAAAATAAAATTTAAAAAAGTGAAAAAAATTTTCTGAAGATATTGGCGAAATATACCTAAATACCAAATGTCATAAACATTGATCCTTCCGTTTGGTCTCCAGTTAACTGTACATAAACACATACGGACAGACACCAACATTTTATTTCTGAAAACACTTTTTGGGTTCAGGGGACACTAAAATGGATTTTTAGACCAACTTGTAAAAAAATTTTTGTTCACGATCACAATACTTTCTCTATGTTAACGCATATGGGAGAAAGTAAAAAAGTGATCTTTTATGATAATTAATTGCTGATGCAGTTTATAATTGGTTTCTTGCATTGAAATATACATTACACTATCTCCATTTCACTATACTGACTTAAATCTGAATCCTTTAGAGGGATACGGAATGGAACACACTCAATCATCTTTGAATGTTACGAGCCCTTTAGTGGCAGGGATGGTCGTTAGAGAGAAAAGGAGAGCCAGTCGTAATAGCCTCTTTGTCTTCTATAAGGAGGATTCTTGGAAGGGTTTCACAAATTAAATGTCTTAGATTATTTTGTTACATGATTGTTACATTTGTTATATTTATAAAATATTTATAAGGATTCCTTTTTCAAATTCTATAAAGTATTGTGTTCATTGATAGTGAATACAAGATCTGCTCTCCCTTTCCTCTTTGCATGTAATAGCGAATGGTAAATTATAAAATTTTAATACTAAATCACATGATTGTTTCAATTGACCATTTAAATGCTTTAAAATAAATACAAATTAAAATTTAAAAATCTAAACAATATTTAAATCACACATAGTTTAAATTAAACTAAACTGTTATAAGTGAATATTTTTTATTTTTCAATTTAAGTTTTTATAAAAGTCGGCACTGAGGCGTAGCACTGTAATCCAGCTACTCTGGGCTAAGTGTTTAGGATATTGTAGGTGACAGGCGATGATATTAGACCTTTTAATACTATCGGCAGCTCCTTAGTGATCGCCATCAACATGAGCAACACAAGAGAGGACTGCGTGTCTATGTTGGGTGGTTGATATGGTTCGGATGTTGTCTAAGAAAAAGACCTGGAATGAACAGAAAAATACTATGTGGTTCGCATTCCACATTAACCTGTAAGTCCTTTACTTACCTCAGCTACTGGGCGATTAGTAAAAGGCTTTTAGGAACATTTGAAATAAGTTAGAGGTAATTAGTACACTCATTCCTCTACTAAAATCTTGAGGTAGACCGTCTGGTGACGGTCAAAGGTATACATTTACTGTAACTTGTGGTTCCCCCTCCCATCCTACGTTGACGGTTTAAGGTATACATATAAATACGGAAAAGTGCTGTAACTCATAGATTCTTCACTCCTCCTGCGGAGATGGTTGGAGAGAGAGGTATGTGATTTTTTTTGTGTATCGTCCACACCTCTTGTGGCGACAGTTGGAGAAAGACATGTGTTTATAGTTTTGTATCCTCCACCCTTCCTGTATTGTCGGTTGGATGGAAACATGTACTTGCTACGTGTAGTCTTCCCCCATCATTTGCTTAAGAATGGAAAGAGATAAGCACTGTTACGTGTCACTTACCCACCCATCCAATTCGAGGTAAATATGTATGTATAATAATGTAAATACAGAGATCCGTTAGATCAAATACATGGACTGCTAGATATTTTGAAAAGAAACAGAATTTCTTTGAAAAGGACACACTAAAGATCTGAAAAATTTGTAAAAGTATAAATAATTGAATTAAAGTATATCTGAGAGCAATAAGATAATATCATTACAGACTATGCTATTATTACATAAGTTATGAACTGAGTAATATTCCTATTAGCTTTGCCTTATATCCTAGATATAATAATAATCTAAAATTATGAAACCTCGTAGTTTTCTCTCACTTGATAAAGAAATATAGTAATATATATATGTAAGAGTTAATTTTAAATTCTGAATTATAACGAAAATGCGAGTTCAGTTTTTTAAGCAATGAGTTAAATAATCTATTATAATCTACCGTTCTAAAATAACACCGTTTTTAGGTGTCGAAGGTATTTCGAAGAACTCCAGAGAGGCATAGCAGTTAGCTGAATTGAGAAGCTAACTAATTAGTGTGGTACTGACCACCGAGGGAAGTTTACCACCGGCCCTTCGAGAGACCATCATAATTTGTCTTAAGTTCTGACCGAGAATGTAGTTACAACGGCCTTTATCACAACCTGGAGATGCAAGATTTGGAAGGTTTTAAGTTTGGTGTGATTGGAAGTTGTGACCCTAATCTGGACGATTTTTTCTTGAACACAATCTTTTAATACTGTAAAACGTTTTTAAAAGTCAAAATAGCAATAATAATCTGTATTAGCTATTAACTTTATCTTTTTCATATTTCGGGCTTAATTTTTGTATCGCGAATTATACGTTGGTTTGTGTTGTGTATGATGAAATTATTTTAATTATAATATAGTTTATGTATTATTAACACTTTCATAATAATAAGATAAGAGTTGGTGTAGATATTAGTCTGTAAATAGTTTAAATAGTTAGTTAATCAGTCAATCCTTGAATTTTTAAATGTGGACGTCGTATCTCCAGTGGCAAAGAACATACGTAGACAAGTTGTTTATGTTAAGAAAAAGAGTGTACAGTATTAGTAATGTGTATGAAAGTGTAGTGGCTGAATATTGTGGTATATCGATTGATACGGCTAAGCAAAATATTACCGAAATGGTTCTTGTTGGGAAAAGTACTTTTAATATGATTAATTATGTCTGTGAAAAAGAAAAAGTGAAGGGACTACCTTCTCTCTGGGACAAAAACATGGGTTGTGTGATTTTGATAAAGTAGATGATTTTAAAAGTGTACAACAAGGTGAAAGGTCGATGGATTATTTATCCGGAACGAACACCTACGTTGGAAAAGGTATTGGTAGTTGTTAGTGAAGACTTACCTTCTTTTAAAAGAACAACCTTCTTTACAGTTAAAAAAAGTTTGGATTTAGGTTTAAAAAACGTTAGAGAAATAATTTTGTATCAGACAGAGATGAATAGTACTGTGGAGATGAAGTTACCTGAGCACATTAAGGGTCGGGT
>JAQJVL010008122.1:0-21016 GCA_035578905.1 Stictocephala bisonia
TAAAGAAAAAGTATGGGAAACCAAAGTTGTACAGAAAATGGTATTAGTTTTGCTGTAGAACCATTCATTTAGCCACTACAGCAAAGAATGTTTCAAAATCCCTTCTTATTGCACATCTACAACATAGGACCTTTGACTCTACAAAATTTAAGCCTTGTAGGCTTAGTACTTTTTTAGTTACAGCGATGAGTGAATGAGTTAGTAGTATTTGCTTTTTATAGGTATAGATATTTTGGCCATTATGAATAGTTTTTATCTTTTTTTTCATTTATTTTGGTCTGAAATGAATACAAATGAGTTTGAACTAGTTCATGGATACAGTTGGTACATGCTACAGTACTGTTTGATCATTACAAGTACTGACCTGGTGTCCAAACTCCCTTCAGTGAGACTACGGGCTCCAGTGTTAAGGATGGCGTCTCTGGTCTCTCGCGGCAGGGAGAGGACTCGATCAGGACCCAAGCGCTGACACAGTCTCAACAACAGTCGACATGATGTTGCTCGTACCACTGCATTCTGATGTCTGCGCATAACAAATTATTTATATATTAACATACATAGTAAACAAAATTAAAAACCAAAGAATATCTGTTTTTGGTCAGAAATGTCTCATTAATTCTCTGAAGATAACTGTAACAGTGTAAATGAGTAAGTCTTGTGATTTGTGTCATAGTTTAGTACATTTTTTTATACAGGTGTACTACTTCCTATTATTTACATTTTAATTATCCCTGTCTGGTACCTTCAACTTGGCGTACTAAACCATGGTATTTTGTGACCATCTAACACATTTCAGATTTTAATATTTTAAATCTAATTTTTAAAATAACAATGAAAAATATAACAATAAACTATTATAATAGGGTTGATTATGAGGCAAGATTTAATAAAGGCTCCTGGCTTTAGACTTTTGTTCTAACAGTGAAACAGAATGACTTGTAATAAAGGTGTATAATTTATATTGTCACTTCCTCAATCTGCTGACTAACCAATAAATACCACAACATTTATAATCAAACAAATGAAACTGTACAGTTGTTTAAAAGATCCCTCAACAAAGTTTTGTAGATAAGAAGTGTAAGATGTATTTGTTTAATCTACTTTTCAAGAAAAAGTAAAATAGTGTTCTTAGTAAAATACTTACTTGACACCTTTACTAACAACCAACGCAACTATCCTTGAAGGACTTAGATTATCTACCATGGCATCTAAAGCAGTGTTGCAATCGCCTCGAAGGAATTTGTTGGTGTCTGCAGTTCTGCTTAACAGAACAGCGCACAACTCTTCCATATCCTGAAACATTTCAAGAGACAATTATCAAAATACATTTATGTATATAAGTATTTAACTAAGGTCACTCTTTATAGGTAACATTCTTTTATAGGTAAACTATTTGTTATGTTCTAGTTTTGAAGATTAAATATTTTTCCTGCTTATTTTTAAAATGGCAAATAGGAAGTTTATATGTTGTCGAGACTGTAGGCAATAGGTTACATGCTTGGTCTTCTTAATACCAAAATGGCTTCCACTCAATGGTTGCTATCAGTATGGAAACTACTGGAGAAGTCTGTGGTGTCCGTGTTAGGTGGTGGTTAAGGTCCGGATGTTGTGTAGGGAAGAGAACCAAGAATCAGGTTTGTCAGTTAGCTGAAACTCAGACCCATACTACGTGGTTCAGATTCCACGTGAAGCTATAAGTTCCCTACCCTTGCTATTGGGCTATTAATAAATGGCTCTTTCTAAGGAACAGTCTACCTTGGTTAGTAACATTGACTATGCTCATCTATTCCATCTATCTAGTTCTCATCTAGTGGATACGTCCATACCTCTATGATCAGTACGATCAGTGTTTTATTAATGAATAATAATGATAATATTAGTAAGAAATAGTAAGTATTAGATTATGTGCCAAAGGATCTCTATGCTTGTAAACGGGTCCACATAAATGTAAAAATTCTGTGGCTATAAATGACTTAGCTGTTCTGTTGTAAAACATTCTAAAAAAATATATTTATATGAAATAAATAAAATATTTATCACATTTAAATAAACCAAGGTATTATGATGGATTCCGTGAGAAGTTGTATTGGCATGATCACTGAGCTGTTTATGTCCTTACTTACCCTATCTGTGTTAGATATCACCTACACAAGACATTGACACTCATAGGTATTATGATGGATTCCATGAGAAACTGTATTGGCATGATCACTAAGCTGTTTATGTCCTTACTTATCCTATCTGTGTTAGATATCACCTACACAAGACATCGACACTCATAGGTATTATAAGAAGCTACATACAAGTACTAACAGAAAATGTGTGCTGTTGTCTTACAACCAAACGAAATCTAACATTTAAATACCCGAATGGTATTTATTAATAATTTTAAATAAACATAACTTAAATATAATTAATACTTGTACAATACTACTATTGGTTTACATTTTGTAAAAACTGATTTTCTCACTTTAATTGCCAAGAAAATTATAAATGATAAACATAAGTCAATAAACATTATTGATTCAGAATAGATATTGTGCTCTTACATTTTCAATTCCACGTCCCACAGTTGCAAACAGTTGTGTAGCTGCTCTACACGCAGCTCTTGCAACCTGGAACACGAAACATTATAAAGTATATCACTCGTCCAAGGTCTGTTTTAAATAAATGTGGAACAGGAAGTGGGAGCATAATTTTTACCCCAATTTATAGTAAAAACACATACTGCAACATGATGAAAACCTTGGTTTAGAAAAGTCCATAAACAATCTAAACTGCTAATTTATCGAAGTTTGGCAGGATTAACCTATAAAACTAACAATTTCACTTCATGCAAACATTATCTGGAGGAAACCACGTCTGAGTTTGGTAATAATTATACATGTGTAAGAAATATCAGGACATGAATATTGTTACATTCTTTCCTTATATATACATACTATTTTTTTTTTAACTGTGATACCTCTTAAGTATAGTAATAGTATTTTGCTCATCTTCTCAATACAATGGGCTATAAATATAAATCCATAACACCATCTTCTATAGTTCATTCCGTTAAAAAAATTTCAACAATAAAATCAAATATATTTTTACTATTTTAAAGAGTCTGGAATGATTTCAGGAAAATGCATTGTCATGTAAAAGTGATATGCAGTGATATAAATGTGAACAAGCAAAAGTTTGAAAAATGATCTATTTTGTCAAATCATCCAAAATTATTGTTGACTTAACTTTTATCAACAAGTGTATACAGACTGTTTTAAGGATATGGTGGCACAATACCTTTCTAACAAAGACCTGTGTACAAGAATATAAAGCAGAAACCTATCATAATACACTTGAAAAGGAGAAAGTGGAAATTGATTTGATATACCATATAACAACTGTAAGATGCTGTAGCTTGACTAGCCTTAGAGTGAAATTCGCATGGGAAGAGAAAAATTTACCTGGAGAAGAGAAGACCAAGAATTACCTGGAGACAAACTGTGTAGAAAGAGTTAGAGGAGCAAGGCCTGACTTGGGCAAGAGTAAAGGAAATGGCTGGTGACTGAAACCGTTGGAGTGCATTTGTTGAGTCCCTATGCTCCGGCTAGGAGCTGTAGGAATAAGTAAGTCAAAACATGGTGGAAAGAGAAATAATTGAAAATAACAGGTTTTCAACAAGTCAAAACATCAGTTATGTTATTAGAAAAGTTATGAAATTCCTAAACTGTAGTGAAGAGCGTTTCCGTTTATGAGCTGTAAAGTTTCTTATCATCTCCTACTTGCCTATACACTTATGGTGGAATTGACCCACCTACACGCCCACACACTGCTGCTAATTTAGGCGTGTGGGCGTGAATTGAACCAACCCACTTTCTCATACCCATACAATGGTATTAAATGTCACAGTGTACACTTAATTTGTCATATATAAGTGTTTCAGTTATGATTTTCACCTGTTAAACTTAAGGTCAATACGCTACCTAGGATGATAACTATTGTAAAAATTTGCTTTCCATTCATTTGTAAAGACAATTTGTATCTTTTTCACTACAACATTTTGAATTGGAACATACAGTAATTATTTTCTCAGTTTAATTCAATAAAATCATATCAAGATAAAACTAAAATGTTCGATAGCATTTGCCAATTCATTAAAAGCCTGAAGAATGCCTGTTTATTTATTTACTTATCAAGACAAGCTATCATTATCTACTCTGATTATAGTCACTGACCTGAGAACGTAGATTTCGAACATGTTTAGTGACCGCCACAACAACTTGGTGCATCACTGGAGACAGTAGCGTTGTATGGTGGCAGGTCAGTCGAACCAAAGTCTGCAAGCCCTGTATTGTCACCTCCCTGAAAGTATAAACTGGAAGTGCTGAACTATATCTGTTAAGTATAACCATATAAGTGGTTAATCATTACCTTAATTTGATGCCATTCATCTTGATCTTCGCACATTTGGATTTTAACCAGACATTACTCAGTAGATAAAATCTTACTTTTTAGGTTAGAAATTTAAAGTGCAATTTGTTGGTGTGCATTCAGAGAACTTTGTTGCCAGTTCAAGAGCATCACAATGTTTTAATTGTTTTCTTGTTATTTATTAACTACATATTATATCTCCTGAACTGTGTAGTCCCACAATATTAAAATATCTCAACAGAAAAAAATAATTAAAAAAACCTTATGGATCTTCAATAATTTATTCGGCTGTGAGATGGGCTTAACATTTAACATGCCACTGCACTTCAGCAAAACTGTGGCAGTTTCACTCCTACGTAAAACTAATTCTTCTTTTATGACATTGGTGTCTATAGAATCAAAATAGAGCGAGCTGTGACCTTGTCGTACTCATGGACTTCAAATTGATCTTCTCTGAATACATAAACTGTGTTGTATCTGGCATGGAGGAACTTGGGCCTTGTTATGTAAATCACCAGGTATTTTAATGACAAGCACGCTTATTTAATCTTTGATTCAAAGTCACCTTGACGAGTGTGCCACTGTTGTTTGGAATTGGGACTAGGTGTCACGGATGCAGCAGAACAGACTGTCCAGAGGAAAGTTCTCTCATGGATACAAAAAAGTGAAGTGGAACCGAAAATAGAATTTAATTCAATAACCTTGTCAGGCAACCACGGCCACTGGTTCATTGGAGATTATTGGTCTAAAACCTCCAGATATGCTCAGCTTTTTGCTCAAAATATCCATTTCTTTGCAAATACTTTGGCGTATTTGATCCAGTGATCAGATATACTAGCATTGTAAACATCCTTCACAACCTAGATTCATTCGATAGGTTTCTAAGTTTTTCAAAGATGCTGAAAGCAGCATATATTTTTGACTGACAAAATTCACACTCAGCTATTTTAACCCCATTTCATGGGTGTTGCATGTTTGGGTCTCAAAGCTGTTTTGGACACTTGAGAGTTCAACTGGCCAGTGGGCGGATCACTAAGGGTGTAGGGGTGACTGGGAGCCCCTACTGACAAATAATATTCAATTTCTGGCCAAATAAAATTACTTAAATCTTAAATCCTAATTAATTAAATTTGCTCAGTCACGGTTACTTATGGATACACATTTTTTTATCCATAAGTAAATCCAACTTTTGGGCAGCACATTTTTTTTATAGAGTGAACAAAAATAATAAGGCACTGATAGTAGGTTTGTCATTGAATATGTAATTATGTTTAATACATATCATAACGTAAATAGTTGTGAACATAGATCCCTTGAATTGGTTTTATTTATTTTTTTTTATTTATTCATAAGACGCCGATCGTCAAGATATGGGAGAATATGGATTTCGAATGAGTGTGATGAGTGTAGATGAACGAATGTAGTCATTGTTACAAACTAGTGATAATGAACTTAAATATATGGGGCTCATGAGCTCAAAAAGCAAATGAGCCAAATTTGAGGTAATAACTGAGGAGGAAATGAAAATGAAATGAAATGAAATGAAAAACGTCTTTATTTATATTCAAGAGGCGAAGTTAGGGCTGCAAAGCCCTCTCTACCACTTAACCTCATCATACATAATAACATATTTTCAAATATAAATAACAATTTACAAGGAAATACAAAATAGAAATTGCAATGTACGAAGTAAAACATATAAAGTCAAAAAATGTGAAACATTATATTTAAACTTAAAAATATTACGACTATCTCAAACAAAACTACAGTTATTCATAACATTTATTCAAAACTACATTCATTCAGTACAATCACTCATTACCGCCACCACCAAGCCACAGTGACACCAACCACTACTCCCGCTAGGCCCGCAGCAGATAGCACCTCACCTCCGCCCCAAACCGAGTGCGCTTATCGATGGATCTGATATTATCAGGCAGAGCATTCCAGAGCCTGCACGCGGAGACAATAAATGATTTGTTGAAAGTGGTGGTCCGGTGAACTGGAATAGCTAACATTGACTCACCACGTCTTGTTCTACGCACACCAACTTGTGACAGATAAACAAACTGCTCTGACAGATAATTAGGAATTTGGTTTTGAAGAATACTGTGCAACAATATCAGGATATGGAATTGTCGAAGATTGTTTAACTTTAAGATGGATAATTGGTGGAAAAATGGAGTAACATGATCCCTTCGCCTCAGGTTGAAAATAAATCTGATACAGTAGTTTTGGGCACGCTGTAATCTTTCCGCGAGCTCAACAGACATCAGGAGGTAGAGTCGTTGTGTCCAAAAAATACAATATCTTTTTTCAAAAACTCAAATCTTAGAAGTAATGAATATTATGCATTTTATTTTTTCAGCTAGAAGTAACTAGAATTCATCTAATGAAAAAGGTTTGATTCATTTAGTCTACCTGAAAGCACCTCTGTACTTCCTCGTCACACTACCCTCCTTCTGGTTGTTTTATCTATACTAACTAATATGTCTTTGAATCTAGCTGACAGCTGATAAAGACCAGTTTTGATTAACATTGCTTGTTTTTAGCTGCCTTATTTTTGTTTATTTTCAGTTAATTGTATTAACATAAGCAGTACATGCTTAATTAAATTAAGATATTGAATTAGTTATAAGTGCTTAGTGAATTGCTTGACTTTTAAACAATGGAAAAAGCAACAATTATTCAGCTAATAAAATTATAAATTAATTAATTTTCCTGTATATTTATTATATTTGTAACCATGCCAATATCTACTTAATTTATAAGCATTCAAGTAAAAACAACTAATTACACATAAAGATTTAATCAGTGAAATTACAATATTTACTTATTTTAGTTCATAATGTATCAATGGGAAATATATACTAACTTAGTTAAATAAAAGTTGAACTGGTGTGGTGGCTTAGCAACACTTTATCATCTGGTATGATGCCATTTTCATGCTATTATACGATTTTCATGAGGTGAACTCTAATTAGCACAAAATTGGAAGGGAACTACGGCTTCCTCCTTAATATAGCTACTTTTAATAAAACCATACCATAGCTTTATTTAATAAAAGTAGTTAACTGGACAAGTCAATAAAACCCTATTTAACTATTTTCCATAGAGCTAGAGCTCACCATTCAGGATGTTCCAGTTGTTGTATTGAGCGACTCAGGGCTTCCTTAGGGTTGTCTAAAGGGGCTATATCAGAACTAGAAGACGCTTTTTCTTCTTTTGATATTCCTCTGCTTGATCTTAACCTGGATTTTCTGAAATTAAAAAAAAAAGATTACCTCTAACAAACATTGAATTTACTATGTAATATTTTAAAAACTTTACTTAATTTACAATAGTATTTTGTCAAACCCGTTCAAACTTTTTCTTGAATATGACAATATTCCGGTGAATATGATAAAGACTTCTAATGTGTCTGATTGTGGTATTGTACTATTATAATAACCGATATTTTATTTTAGAATATGAAAATAATTATAACTGAATTAAAGTAACCAGTTCATGGCCAAATATAGTATTTGTTCAAAGTAAAATTAATTTGTAGTAACTACTTTATTTGACTAAAATAAATCTGTTTTTAAATTAATATTTTAACAGTTCATATCATCTCAGTACAATTGTACATAGATTCAATGTTTAAAAAAATCAACATTTCAAAATTTACTCGTGAGTAAAACATTCCTTAGTCAACCTAAATGTTGATTATAGACCAATTGACTTATTAATTTTAAATTATAATTTAAAGCTTTACGTTTTCATAATTTTACAACGTAAATCTTGCAGAATATATGATCCTACACTTCCATGGCATATTTTTTTACCTAAGATAACTTCTGGCTTTTATCCTAATTATTAGATTAAATCTAGATAAAAGGAGGTCTGTTTCCCTAAATTTAGGTGTTTGCAAAACGTTACATATGAATTTTTAGCTTCTTATTAAATCCACTACATTTATTTAAAATATGGTTAGTAGTTTTAGGATATAAATGATACTAAATTGCAATTTCTTTGGTAACAAATTGAAATACTATATTTACTTCTAACATGGCGAGTCAATTTCCTAAATGAAATAAAATGAAAAATGCTTTATTTTCTAAGGCAAAGTTAAAATTGTTAGGTTCGATGTTAAAACCATTAAAACTTAACCTCTTAAAGAAAATACCATAATAATTATAGTGAGTATATATAAATAATTCATCCATGTGAACTATGAGAACAGAGCAGAATAAAGCAGTACTGTACATCTTCATGTAAGTGCAGACACACTTATTACTTAAATATTCACTTTTGGAGGAACTTAACTATAAAAGCATCCTGCCATGTGTTGTCTTTTATAATAATTTTCTCACTACTATAAAATTATTACCCTTGTGGATAAATCATTGCAGCTCAGAATAATAATATAATTTATTTAAAATATTACACACAGCTATTAAATAATTAAGTACATAGTAAAAATGGTGCTAGATCAAACTTTAGAAATCTTGTATACCATATTGTTGCCCTTACCAGCTGTATTATTTCCTTAAAACTATATACACATTTCACTATTAACAAGTTAATGCAAAATGATAAAACTTATTTTAATCTCTAAAAGATATACAAAATAACATAACATGACTGACCAAAACAAGAGATACTAAGTTCCTTTTTAACAATATTGCTACAAAAGCCTTACATTATTAATATAGGGTTACTATAGTTGGTGTTTACAAAAGAAAAACTATACATTTTGTAACTAAAATATGTCATTGTGAAACAGTTGTCTATACACAGTACAATTGATGTCCAACTCTGTGACCACTTTGTTATTGCAGTACCAATAGACAGCTTTGGCAAGATTAGTCATTGAAATAATATATTCTGTATGGGTGTTTTTCATATTTGGTCTTTGTCAACACACATTCACTTATGTTTGATAGTTACCCGGAATGCTTGTCAAACTTCCTCCTACTTAGAGGTGTCCTCTCCTCTGGTCTCATTTCCTCAGACTTAGTAGTGTCAGGCTCTGGGTCAGCAGGAGGCTCTGGGCTGGAGGCTGGAGGAGGTGTTCTCAGTCTTTCCTAACAGCAAATTAAAAAATCATAATGAATGTGGGAAAAGATCTTGGGCTTAAGCAGGAGATGTCATAACTAGAATTTATATTTTCCGGTGGCAACTGTGTTAATGTGCTACTTACAAGATCACCAAACGTTTTGCACATGTTGTGATGAGGCATCATCAGTGGTATAGCTGATACGGTTGACTTCAGAAAATAGAAATTCTAGTTTTGGAAAAATATGTTTTAATTCATAGCATGTCTTCATTAATTTATGCAAGAAGTTATTTCTCAAAACGTTTATTCAATTTATCTTGTTAATAATGTATCTGAACCAGTATTCGTTCAAACCCCTTTATAATGTGGGGAAAATTTTGAATTAATAAAACAATTTCTTTTTTTTTTCTTAATTGCTGGTAGGTTGGTTGAAATGGGTTCTTTTTACTCAGAATACCCCAACAGCTATGAAATATTTTATAAATGATAGCAGTATGGTGGTTTTTCAACTTTGTAGCTGGTTTTATGATAAAAAAGGCAATTGATATAATAAGAATATAAGATATTAATTACATTTATAACATATTCATTTGTTTGAAATCAGTTAAAGTTAATACTATTAAGTATTTTTTGTTATCTAAAACCTTTCACCAAACATATAAAATATTGTACCGGGTCTTTGACCGGTACATTTCGGTTTTTTTTGTTGTCTGCCAGGCTGCCTGAGATCGCTCACGCCCTGCGTTTCGCGTAGTTGGTAGCCGTTGGCCCAGTTCCGTTTCGTTCCGTGTTCCAGCAGCTTCGGTCAGGTTGGCCTGTCTGTTCAGTCTAGATTGTTCCAGAAGAGTTCTACTCGGCCGAACCTCCTTACCATGTTTGGCTAGACAAACTAAAACGTAAGTGTTCATTTTGTAAGTTTTAATATCTAATCACCCTTTTGGTGAAAATACTTTTGTTTAAATAATATTAATCGTTCTTACTTGTGTTTTCAGAGTTTTGTTAAATTTATATTCTTTGTCTAGATGTTTTAACCTAGGTTCGAGCCATGTGCTCATTGTTACCTTTTTGACTTTAATTGCTTTATTATGTCTGGTTTCATATTTAATAGTAGTTCTGTATAATGTTTTGTTGAGCCTTTTTAAGTTGCAGTTACCGATTTACCATCTTTTTGTTCATGGACAATAACCTAGCCTATCTTTAGTTTGATTTTCATGTTATGACAGATTGCTCATGTTTCAATAGCCTAGTTCTCAGTTTGTCCTTTAAAGTTCATATACGTAATTAATTCTTTTATAATTTGTTAATTGTAATTTTTCTTAAATCTGAGTTTGCCAACATAATTATTCATGACCTAAAAAATAGATCTTTTATTTTTTCTAGTGTGATAATCCTGTATAATTTTGTCTGTGCCCGTTTTGTGTTGCCATGTCATGTTTAGTGGTTATGTATAATATTTGTGTTGTGATGGCTGGACGGTTTTTAATGTGCTGTGGTGTTGTCCTACAGTCCAGGGTCCTTGAGTGGGACTTTCAGCCCTCAGCCCGCCGTCCGGGGGAACTTCGATATTCTCCACTGCTAGCCTGGCCTGAGGACCATGTTGGAGCCTGGAGTTGCCCGCTACCCGCCCTACATCTTTGGGGGTAGAAGTCTTCAGTCCTCAGGTCAGTTCTTTCCATCTTTTCCCGGCGGCTGAGCTGGGGGTGATTTATAAAAAAAACAAAAAAAAAATTTATAAAAAAAAAGAAGAAAAAAGTTTGCGGAACTTTTGGTGTGGCCTAGGCCTAAAACTAAAAGCCTGGACAGTGAATTATGAAACAGCCATGGGGACTTAATTATTTTTTATTAAAGAGGGAAAAGCTTTTAAAATACCCAAGATTTTTTTGATGTTAATATTTATTTTATTTATATTTATTGTTATTTATTTTTAATTAGTTTATATTCCTTGTTATTAATTAATTAGTTTTATTTGTTGTTATATCTTTTTAGATTTTATAGTTGTTAGGTCCCTATGGTTAAGTTATGTTATTTATTTATATGTTTAGGCCTAGTGATTGTTATTTATATTTTTTGTTCATTGTATTATAGATGTCTTGAAGTGCATTTTTACTCGAACGGTACCGTGTTAGATTTTCTTTTTAATTGTTTAATTTTTTTAAACAGTCACCAAAAGGGGATTATTGTTCTTTGCTTAACTTTTAATTCGGAGCTGCCCAGGGATTCCGGCTTACTCCCTGGCCCGGTGGAATCAAGGGATGTGTGGGCTAAATTGCCGGGTTTAAGTGTTGTGATCCAAAAGTTTTCTAAATTTTCACGTTTATTTGGGGTTATCTAAATTTGTTGCTAAGTTTGTCACCTTTTATATTTTGTTAATAAATTTTCCTTACGTTCTGGGAGTCTCAGGCCAAACTGCAGATAGGCCATACAGTTTGTTAATTGTAGTTTTGGTATTTGTAGCGTTAAGTGTTTTGGTAGCTTTTGTCGTTATTTTGTTAAATTTTGTGTTTATTGTTATTTATTTAAGTGAGAATTTATATTGTGGCCTTCTGCCGTTTTGATTAATTAATTATTTTGAGTTTTTTGGTAATAAACTAGTTTTGCTCAGCTGCCGAGTGTTATTTTGACCCTCAAACTGCCACCCGTGATCCCATCGCTCGACTTGTTTTGAGCCATCCCCTGGTTGGCACGCTTACCAGCTTTGGTGGGGGGGGATGGGTCTCAATTGGTAGCAGAGCGTGGTTGCCTAAAAAAAAAAAAAACAAAAAAAAAAAAAAAAAAAAACTCACTTGGTTGTTGACGGTGGGTGTTTGCCTGTTAGTAGGTCATGATTGGCCGACATACCGTCAAGGTGTCTTGGTATTGTGAAAAAAAAAAAAAAAAAAAAAAAAAAAAATAATAAATAAAAATTATTTAAAAAGCAAAACAATTAGAAAATCCTAATAAATAATTTAACTAAAAAAAAAAAAAAAAAAAACCCCCTAGGCAATCCGCTTGGTTACGTTGTTGAATGGGTTTCATGGGTGGATTGGAGTGGTCGGCAGTGGCTCGGTAGGCTGAGGGTTTAGTTCGTCTTGGACCCTGGAGTTGTCGTTTTTTTGTGTACTGTTGAGAATTTTGTTTTGCGAGATGGCCTATCTGCAGAATGTTGCGCTCCTAGTCAAGGAGGAGTTGATTTTCGAGTTGAGGTCGCGGGGTGTGACTCCAGAAGGGGATGTTTTGAATCTCCGGAGGTTGCTGCGGGAGCAGTTGTCCGCGGGTACGGCGGTGGATTGGTCTGACCTGCTGGAGGTTGGGGATGAGTTGGGGGTTTGTAAACGGAAGGTGGAAGATTGGGAAGGGGTGTTAGAGGATTTGCAGTTTGAACCTCCAGTGGGTCGTGACCGGGCCTGCTGCCTTGCACGTTTGGGGCATCTGCTTGCCCGTTTAAGGCTGGTCAACCGGGCGCCGGGGTTGGAACCGGCGGATAGGGCGTGGATCTTGGAGAGTGTATCTAGGCTTGAGGAGATTTTTCAGGCACTCTCCGGTTCCACGACTCCTACGGGTCTGGGTCAGCGGCCTAATTTCACACTTTCTCCTAACGTGTCGAGGCCGCAGGCTGAGACAACGGCTTTCACTGTGCCTGAGGCTCCTTCTGAGCCTGCAGGCGTTTCTGTTGAGGTTGCTTGTGGTTCGGCTCCAGCTGCCGTTCCTATTGCTTCTTTGGGTTCACCTGCTCTTCTGCAGCTGAGCTACCACAAGCTACCTAACCCTCTCACGCCCATGATCCAGAATCTCCCTGTGATCGATGGGATGGATCCTGAGGAGCTTCTTAAGTTTCTGGTGGCCTTTCTCAGACTTAGTGAGATGCCCGGCATGCAGGCTGGGGACTTGCTTCGTCTGGTTTTCCCGTATTGCAGAGGTCCCGTTGGGGAGTTGCTGAGTTCTGTCTTGGCCAGTGATGCCTCGGTGGACTCGTTCCATCGAGAGTTACTTTCATCATTTCTTCCCCTTCGACTCAGGGAGAGGATGGTCATGGACAGATTTTATCGGTCGCAGGGTAGGGGCGAGTCTCTGGCAGCCTATGTCTCTTCAGTCAAAGAAGCTCGTCAAGCGTTGCGCCTCACCCTTTCTGAAGCTGACACCGTTCGTGTCATCCTGGATGGCATTTCTCCAGAAGAACGGTGCAGATTGGTTTTTGCTGGTGTTCCTTCTACTTTTCGGGAGCTGCATCAGCTGTGCATTGTTTCGCGCAGCGTGCAGTTCTCAGACCAGCAAGGGAGGGATTCTGAGAGTCATCGTGCTCTCCCCACCCGTCGACCGGCTATGTCTTTAGGTGTGAGTCAGCCAGTGGAGGGTCGTGGTTCTCGGCCTCCTGTTCGGTGTTTTGCTTGTGGCCAACCTGGTCACATTCGACGTGACTGTCCACGTGCTCGAGGTCGTGGGGCGGGAAACGCTCAGCGCGGGGGGTTGCCTCCACAGTAGCTCCCCGCGTTGTTGCGACTGACCGTGGCCATTTGCCTCTGACGCGTGCCCATCGCAGGAGCGTCGGGGATGTTTCGGGCCTTGCTGGCATGGCTTCCCTGGGACTTAGGGCGGTCACCTCGGTGTGTCCTGGCGTTTTTGTATCTTTTGGTGGTACGGTGTGTCGAGCCCTTCTTGATTCTGGTTCGGCATGCTGTATCATCAGCCTTTCTCTTTTTGAGTCCCTTGACGCCTTAGGACTTGTCAGGCACACCGAGCCTTCTTCTGTTACGTGCTGGACGGCATCCCAAACTCCTCTACCCATACTTCTAAAGGCGTCATTACATTTTAAAATTGAAGGATTTTCCTGGAGGTGGGGTTTTCTTGTTGCCAAGGACCTGGCGGTTTCTTGTATCATAGGGGCAGACTTCATTTCTAAGAGTGGTATGGTGCTTGACCTCCAGAAGCGCCAGATGTTTTTCAAGTTTAATCGGCGAGTTTTGGTGCCTCTAGTAGGGGATTCTGACTGCCCTCCTGCAGTCAGAGAGGTGGGTTGTGAGCCCGAACAACCCAAGGTGGATCCGGTTGGTCATCTCCTCCCTGAGCAGGCGGAGGCCATTAGGAGGCTGTGTTTGCGGTTTCCTGATGTGCTTACGCCCGAGCTTGGGGTCACTTCTCTTCTGGAGTATGAGATCCACCTCACCGATTCTCAGCCAGTTAGAAGTCATCCGTACAAACTTGCTCCCCCAAAGATGGAGGTTATGAGGGCTATGATTGAAGATCTTCTGAGCAAGGGTGTGATTGAACCGTCTCGTTCTGCTTATGCCAGTCCAGCTTTTCTTGTGCCCAAGCCTAATGGTAAGTCTAGGCTGGTGATGGATTATCGGAGGCTCAACGCTAAGGTCGCTATTGACTCGGTACCTCTGCCTGATTTGCATTCTGCGTTTGATTGGTTCGGTAAGGCTAAGTTTTTCAGTGTTTTCGATTTGAACCAGGCCTACCATCAGATTCCATTGAAGAAGGAATCACGGCCCATGACTAGCTTCTGTGTTCCCTGGAATCTCTATCAGTTCACTAGGGTTCCTATGGGTCTTGCTGTGGGTGCCCAGACTCTTACTCGTCTGCTTGATTCCATCTTCCATGATGTGAAGTTCAAGTTTGTTTTCAATTACCTGGACGATCTTCTTGTCTACAGTGAGACTTTCGGGGAACACATGCAACATCTGGAGGAAGTTCTTAGTCGCCTCAAATCAGCTGGCCTTACCGTCAATCCAGAGAAAGTCACTTTTGCTCGTCCTGAGATTTCTTTTCTGGGTCATCTTATCTCTTCTCGAGGCGTCTGCATAGATCCTGCGAGGACCCAGGGCATGCGGGATTTTCCTCCTCCCAGAGATGCCAAGGGGATTGCCCGTTTTGTGGGGATGGTGAATTTTTACCGTCGCTTCATCCCTAACGTGGCCGAGCTTGCTGCCCCGTTGAACGAGCTGCGAAAGAAAGGTGTCCCTTTTGTGTGGGGCCAAGCTCAGCAGACTGCCTTTGATGCTCTCAAGGAGGCTATCATGCAACCTCCTGTCCTGCGGATGCCTGATTTCAGCAGAGAATTTGTTCTTCAGACTGATGCCTCCTCCTCCGCCATTGCTGCTGTTCTTTCTCAGGAGTTTGATGGGGTCAGGCAGCCCATCGCTTTTGCTTCGAGGACGTTGTCTCACCAGGAAAGGAAAGCTTCTTCCATCTATGAGTTAGAGTGTCTGGCTGTTGTCTTTGGTACGGACAAGTTTCGGCGTTTCTTGGAACACGCTGAGTTCTTGCTGGAGACGGACAATCAGGCACTGTCTTGGCTTCTTGCCCATCCCCGACAGCTCGGGAAAATTGGTCGCTGGGTGGTCAAAATTTCTGCTTTTAAGTTCCGAGTCCAACATCTTAGGGGTACCCAGAATGTCATCGCGGATGCTCTTTCCCGCATGTACCACGAACCCAGTGATCCACCGACTGAGGCTGTTGCTCAGTGTGGTGCTGTTCTTCTGGATTTTCCTCTGGCTTTTGACGACCTACTGTCCCATCAGCAGAAAGATCCTGAGCTGTCAGTCATCTTAGGTGAGCTTCAAGAGGGAGGTGCCCACCCTCCCTATTTTCTGTCCAAAGGGGTACTCTGTTGCCGTCCTCGACAGAGGGGTGAACCCCGTGTAGTGCTGCCTAGTCATCTAGTACCGATGGTCTTTCAGTATTATCACTCTTCCCTTGTGGGCGGTCATCTTGGCATTCATAAGACCATCGCTAAGATTCGTAGGTACTTCATCTGGAAGGGCATGGACCGGGATGTTGCTGGCAGAGTGCGGGCTTGTCACCTGTGCTCTCTCTCAGCAAGCCTAGTCAGAATGCAAGGTTAGGGTTGTTATCTTCTGAGGTGGCCGAGCGTCCTTTTGAGAAGGTGTTCATCTACTACGTGGGTCCTTTTCCCCGTAGCAAGTCAGGTAGCTCCTACCTACTTGTTTGTGTGGATGCTTTCTCGAAGTTCGTTTGGCTTTTCCCACTTCGGAGTGCCACGGCTAAGCTCACCATCCGTGCTCTCCAGTCCCAACTCTTCCAGCACTTTGGTGTGCCTTCCACTCTTGTGTCCGACAACGGTAGCCAGTTTACCTCCCATGAGTTTCGTAGGTTCTGTTTTGGCAATGGTATCAGGCATGTGACTACCTCTCCTTATTACCCACAGCCTTCTCATGCAGAGCGGTTCAACCGCAATCTTCGGTCTGCCCTTATTACCTTCCATGCTGAGAAGCAGAACACCTGGGATGAGAGTCTCTCTTGGCTCCAGCTTGCTTTTAATTCTTCCAAGCATGAGAGTCACAATGCCACTCCCTTCGAGATTCTACATGGCTACCCTCCTAACAACCCTTTGTCCAACTTGTGGAGGTTAGAGGATCTTCTACCTACGCCAGGTGCCACTGACGTAGTGTCCACGTGGCGGGCTGCTCGGCGCAACCTGCTACGTGCTAGAGAGAGAGTAAGGAGGAGGTATGATAAGGGTCGTACTCCTAACCCTTTTCAGGTTGGAGATCTGGTTCTTTGTCAGGCTCACCCGGTCAGTTCGGCCGCGGAACGAAGAGCTGCCAAGTTGTGCTATCGGTGGTCTGGTCCCCACCGCATCGACAGGTTTTTGTCACCGGTGACTGCTCTGCTGGTTGATCCCCAGTCAGGCAGGGTGTTCAGGAAAGCCCATGTGTCCCAGCTTAAGGCTTTCCGGGGAACGGTTGATCCAGGAGTTGGTGTTCCTGGGGGTTTCTTGGGGCAAAGAGATTGATCACCTCTGCGCCCTAGGTGGCTGTTCTGAGAGAGTCTCCTTTCTCTCTTTTCTGGTCGGGCCCGACCGTCAGGGTAGTTCGCTCCCTGTTTGAGGGGTTTCCCCTCTTAGATTCTCTTTGGCGTCCGTGGAGCACCACTCTTTGGAGGTTTCTTCTTCTTCCTCTTGGTTCCCTGAGGTACCGAGTTTTTCCCCTGCCTGGGTGTGTTGAGGTTTTGCAGAGGGAGGTTGTACCGGGTCTTTGACCGGTACATTTCGGTTTTTTTTTTGTTGTCTGCCAGGCTGCCTGAGATCGCTCACGCCCTGCGTTTCGCGTAGTTGGTAGCCGTTGGCCCAGTTCCGTTTCGTTCCGTGTTCCAGCAGCTTCGGTCAGGTTGGCCTGTCTGTTCAGTCTAGATTGTTCTAGAAGAGTTCTACTCGGCCGAACCTCCTTACCATGTTTGGCTAGACAAACTAAAACGTAAGTGTTCATTTTGTAAGTTTTAATATCTAATCACCCTTTTGGTGAAAATACTTTTGTTTAAATAATATTAATCGTTCTTACTTGTGTTTTCAGAGTTTTGTTAAATTTATATTCTTTGTCTAGATGTTTTAACCTAGGTTCGAGCCATGTGCTCATTGTTACCTTTTTGACTTTAATTGCTTTATTATGTCTGGTTTCATATTTAATAGTAGTTCTGTATAATGTTTTGTTGAGCCTTTTTAAGTTGCAGTTACCGATTTACCATCTTTTTGTTCATGGACAATAACCTAGCCTATCTTTAGTTTGATTTTCATGTTATGACAGATTGCTCATGTTTCAATAGCCTAGTTCTCAGTTTGTCCTTTAAAGTTCATATACGTAATTAATTCTTTTATAATTTGTTAATTGTAATTTTTCTTAAATCTGAGTTTGCCAACATAATTATTCATGACCTAAAAAATAGATCTTTTATTTTTTCTAGTGTGATAATCCTGTATAATTTTGTCTGTGCCCGTTTTGTGTTGCCATGTCATGTTTAGTGGTTATGTATAATATTTGTGTTGTGATGGCTGGACGGTTTTTTAATGTGCTGTGGTGTTGTCCTACAGTCCAGGGTCCTTGAGTGGGACTTTCAGCCCTCAGCCCGCCGTCCGGGGGAACTTCGATATTCTCCACTGCTAGCCTGGCCTGAGGACCATGTTGGAGCCTGGAGTTGCCCGCTACCCGCCCTACATCTTTGGGGGTAGAAGTCTTCAGTCCTCAGGTCAGTTCTTTCCATCTTTTCCCGGCGGCTGAGCTGGGGGTGATTTATAAAAAAAACAAAAAAAAATATTTATAAAAAAAAAGAAGAAAAAAGTTTGCGGAACTTTTGGTGTGGCCTAGGCCTAAAACTAAAAGCCTGGACAGTGAATTATGAAACAGCCATGGGGACTTAATTATTTTTTATTAAAGAGGGAAAAGCTTTTAAAATACCCAAGATTTTTTTGATGTTAATATTTATTTTATTTATATTTATTGTTATTTATTTTTAATTAGTTTATATTCCTTGTTATTAATTAATTAGTTTTATTTGTTGTTATATCTTTTTAGATTTTATAGTTGTTAGGTCCCTATGGTTAAGTTATGTTATTTATTTATATGTTTAGGCCTAGTGATTGTTATTTATATTTTTTGTTCATTGTATTATAGATGTCTTGAAGTGCATTTTTACTCGAACGGTACCGTGTTAGATTTTCTTTTTAATTGTTTAATTTTTTTAAACAGTCACCAAAAGGGGATTATTGTTCTTTGCTTAACTTTTAATTCGGAGCTGCCCAGGGATTCCGGCTTACTCCCTGGCCCGGTGGATTCAAGGGATGTGTGGGCTAAATTGCCGGGTTTAAGTGTTGTGATCCAAAAGTTTTCTAAATTTTCACGTTTATTTGGGGTTATCTAAATTTGTTGCTAAGTTTGTCACCTTTTATATTTTGTTAATAAATTTTCCTTACGTTCTGGGAGTCTCAGGCCAAACTGCAGATAGGCCATACAGTTTGTTAATTGTAGTTTTGGTATTTGTAGCGTTAAGTGTTTTGGTAGCTTTTGTCGTTATATGGTTAAATTTTGTGTTTATTGTTATTTATTTAATTGCAGATTTTATATTGTGGCCTTCTGCCGTTTTGATTAATTAATTATTTTGAGTTTTTTGGTAATAAACTAGTTTTGCTCAGCTGCCGAGTGTTATTTTGACCCTCAAACTGCCACCCGTGATCCCATCGCTCGACTTGTTTTGAGCCATCCCCCGGTTGGCACGCTTACCAGCTTTGGTGGGGGGGGATGGGTCTCAATATCATATTTTCAAAATGATAGTACTTTTCATTTCTTACTTAACCCTAAATTGTTGGCCACGAATGTAATTTTAATATAAAAATTTACATTTAAGTTGCATGCAGATATTGTGTGGTTATGGGCGTTATGGCTAACATCCCCTATCATTAATTTACTCCAATGCTTACCAACCAAGTATCTTCCATTTATATTTGACAATAGTATCTTGCACTTTGAACCTTACCTTCAACCTCATTAATTTTCTGCAATTGAGTTAAAATAAAATTTCAATTTTCAACGTTCAAAATACTGCAGTAGCCTCCAGTTTAACTTGAACTACTTTTTTATAGTGTTTGCCGGTTTCAGTCTCAGCAATACGACTGAGGCTGCCACATGACAGCATGGGCGAAACATCTTGTATCTTGTAAATAATGTAGATAGCACCTTGACAAGGTCACCGGAAAATATAGATTCTAGTTACTGTTACAGAATATTTACTAATTAGCTTAGTGTAAGCTCTTTAACTATATAAGAGCACTTAAAAAATGTTAGTTTCAATGTAAGAAAGCATCATTTACACAATGATGAATTTTGGTCTTTTTATAATTGTAATAAAATCAGTCTTTATATATTATATATATTCTAAAATTATAAGGACATTGTAGAGAAAAATTACAGACTGAAAATTTTTTTTATAAAAAATACTCAGCTTTTAGAATTTGATCAATTTTCTTCCACAAATCAAATATTGTAATTCTACAAAAATGCTTGTTTTTTGCCAGTACTGAAATCCCATAATATGAGACTAGCAAGTTTTTACATATTTTTTATTTTGATGACAAAACTTACCTCTTCCACCACCAAAGTATCCACTTGGACCTCTCCTTGTGAAGGCGGGCGGGATTTCGGCTCATCTGAAGCATTGTCTCCACTCAGGTCCTCCACTATAAGTTCAATATGTTTTTAGAGTTACCATCTAATTATATATTTATTCTTTTTTATAATAATAATATAATGTATTCAATTATTATTATTATGTCTAATCTAATTTATGTTTCTCCAGTCTGGAGCCAGTAACATATCATTTAGCATGAGTTAATTTAGCCTTACATTAAAGCAGACAATTGTTTGCTTTTTATTTGCTTTTGATCAAATGACCAACACTGTGTCATGGAACTTATGCTAAGAAAAGCAAAAACAAGATAGGGAAAAAGTAATGATGTATGCTGAAGACATTGTGATATTGGAAAAATGAATGTGGGTTTCAAGAACAATAAAAATGCTCAAATGCATAAATAAAAGAAGGAGGATTATACGTTATCATAGAGGAGAAAAATTTATTAGGAATAAATGTAAATTTGGGTGAAGAAATAAATATAGAAGGAAGAGAATTCACCCAATTTAATAAAGTGAATCAGTCGGCAGAACGCTGTGGCCACAATAACTGGTCCAGCAGGTCTCTCAGCGCTGTAGCACTTTTAATGGATGTCATAGACCTCCAAAAAGTGTTGACCTGCAGAGGTAATTTTGGGCCCCACTTCAGAGATGGCTACCCAAA
>JAQJVL010008123.1:0-21003 GCA_035578905.1 Stictocephala bisonia
TTTTTCCCTACTATTGGCATGACTGTGTATCTCAGTCTCACGTGTAAGTACACACTTTGACCTACAGTAGCAAGCAGTTGCCAGTATGTATATACAAGGCAGGGTCAACAGTTACAGTGTTTTGAATGTGGGTTTGCATTACTCTCATTGGCAGATTAAAGAAGATTCTGACTGCCCCTCTTTTGGAATATAGCACAATAATTAGTCTAGTAATTAAGTTAGTAAATATTTAAAAAAAATACAAAGTAAGAACTTTAACCTATTGGGAAATTAACATACCTGCTAGAAACACTAATTCACAGAATTATGAACAATATATAAAACAACTTTTCCCCTCCAATGAAAAAATAAATCAATTTAACTACAATTTGTAAAAAACAACTATATTAAAGGAGCAGCCACTATTGCACATACAGTTTAAAAACTCTCTACCATCCAGATTAAAAACATTAACAGGAAGCAATATTCTTAAAAAATCTCTAAAAATTATATATTCACATTGGATCCTCTGACTGCTCCCAAGATAAATATTCTTAATATTTTATATATTATATTTCACTAGCACTTTGAGCAGTAAAAGACACTGTAGCACCTATCTCCAACCTTCAGCATGTGGCAAAGATGCTGCAGCATCTGTCTAAGCTAGCCTTTTTTACTTCCTCCCATATGCGGAGAGAGAATTAGAATAGAATAGAATAGAATATTTTTATTCAGCCAGTAATAACATTTCATTACAAATGCAATGGCACGTCAAGTTATTAATTAGTGCTATTAGGCTACAGTAATCATTTAATGTCTAGCCTAATTTACATTACATTTAACACAAAATCACTGTAAGACGTTGAAACATTGAACATTAAAACATGATTAATTAAAATCCATTACATTCCATTGATTTTATAGTAAACTCACTTAGACTATAAAATGGATGATTAAGTAAGAACTTATTGACTTTAATTTTAAACTTACTATAACTTAACTGTCTTATATGTAGTGGTAACTTATTATACAAATTGAAAGACATAATTTTTGGGCTTTTATCACTCTTTGATAGCCGATGTTGTGGAACTTCTATCATGTTATTAGATCTTGTATTATAACTGTGAATTTCATTTCTAGTAGTAACAAGATCAGGATTAAGTTTGACATACAATAGACAGTGAAGAATGTACAGAAAATAAAAAGTTAAAATATTGAAGTGTTTAAAAATACCTGAACAATGTTCATATTTCCCAACTCCTGCAATTACTCTAAGAGCTTTTTTTTGTAACAGAAAAACTTCAATAGCCTGAGTAGATCCACCCCATGCAAAAAGACCATACGCCAAATGGGCTTGAAATAAACCAAAGTAGGCCTGCCTGAGGCCATCCTGATCTAACTCACCACTAAGTCTTTTCAACGCATAAATGCTTTTACTTAGTTTGTTTTTTATGCCAATTATGTGCTGACTCCAACTGAGAGTTGGGTCTAGGGTTACTCCCAGAAATTTAGGATACTCAAGTTGTAACGCTGTTTTGTCTTTGAGGCCAAAAAGTACTGTAATTGTTTTGTCTTTATTTAGAACCAATTCGTTTGCAGTCATCCAATTTTGAATAGAATTTTGATTTAATTTAGAAACTGCCAATGCTTGACTGCGATTTGTATGTTGATTGATGATTGTGGTGCCGTCAGCATACAGGACGACTTCAGATGAAACACTAGCACCAATATCATTTGCCATTATTAAGAAAAGAAGTGGTCCTAACACTGAACCCTGCGGTACACCACAGGAAACCTCCAGACTGCCAGATTTTCTATTATTATAACTAACATACTGAATACGATTTTGTAGGTAAGATTTGAAGACAGACAGTGCAATGCCTTGAACCTTGTAAGTCCAAACATTTTTTTACAAGTTGGTCTAAAAATCCATTTTAGGGACCCCTGAACCAAAAGAAAAGTGGTTTTTATGAAAAAAAATAATAAAATTTTGGTTTCTGTTCATATGTGTGTCTGTATGTGTGTATGTTCAGTTCACTGAAGACCAAACAGATGGATAAATTTTTATGAAATGTTGTATGTAGATATATTTAGCAAATATCTCCAAACCATCTTTTCACTTTTTTGAAATTTTAGGGTTTTTATTTTTATGGGCAAAAAACATACAAAAATGGAATTTTCTCAAAAATCGCTCTAAGTTTTGATTAAATTTTCAGGAAAAATGTGAATTACAATTTATTTATTTTATTTTTACAATGCTACATTACAGCACAATTGCCAATTACACTGTAGCATTAAGAATATTATTAATAAATCATTTCCAACATGCAAAAAGAGTCCAATAGTTCATGCACTGCAGGCGGTGATTCTATAGTAATAACACTAACGTATAACATCATGAATTTTAACCATATACAATATATATAACTGTATAAATATAACAATACATATAACTATATAAATATAGCAATAAATATAACTATATAAATATAACAATCAGTTTAAATCTATAACAACCAGTATATTATAACATTGCAGCAGTCAACATGAAACGAGCAAATAAATACAGCTTTATTCAATCAGTAATAAATTAGGCAAAAAAAGGATTAACAAATTCTAGGTCTTCGGGGTTCGACCGCGTCAATTGGCTATTTACAAACATTGCCGACATTTCGGCCACATTGCAGTAGGCCATCCTCAGGGCGAGACAATCACAGTCACAGAATTTGACTGGCAGGTACGGGCCGGGCTCATACGATATATACCTGCCTGGTGGTGGTGGGGGTGTTCTGGTAACTTCCATACCGTTCCAGTCCTTCTTGGCTCCGGCTGCTTCTGGAATGTTCTAGATTATTTTTGATGCGTGGAGACTGCTGGCCTTCCGTTATGCATTGTACTTTTAATTTACTTAAAATTGGTTTCCACGTATTACTTAATTCTAATCCACTATCTTTATTAAAATTGTCAGTATGCTTTCTTATTTCTATAGCTTCTAAGATTTTTCTTTCGAAATAATTATCAGAATTTACTAAAGCGCTAACTTTGTCAAATTCTATTTCATGATTTGTTTTAAACGAGTGGTCGGCAATTGCAGAATGTTCTATATCATTATTTTTAGTGCACCTGATGTGTTCTTTTATTCTAGTTGAGACCAATCTTCCAGTTTCCCCCACGTAGCACCTGCCACAGCTACATTTGATATGGTAAACACCAGAAGTTTGAAGCGGAAATTTCTCTTTCGTTGAACGTAAAAATTGTTTTATTTTTGTAGGTGGTTTGAACACGGTTTTTATACTATGTTTATTTAAAACTCTGCTTATTTTTTCTGTAATTCCTTTGACATATGGTAAAATGGCGTAGTTTTTTCTTTCTTCTTGTTGTTGTTCTATGGGCGCTCTTAATTTTCCTTGTCTGTTAATAGCCTTGTTAATTTCAAACGTCCTGTATCCATTGCATTTAAGAATTTTCAATAAATTCAAATTTTCTGCTTTGATATGTTCTGAGTCTGCAATGTGAAATGCGCGATTGGCTAAGGTATTTAGAACTGTAGTCTTCTGTAGAGGATGATGATGAGACTCCGCATGTAGGTAAAGATCTGTGTGAGTTTTCTTTCTGTATACCGTGTGACCTAAGCTTCCATCCGGTTTCCTAATTACTAAAACATCGAGAAAAGGTAACTTCCTGTCTTCTTCAATTTCCATTGTAAACTGAATTTTAGGATTGATAGAATTTATGTATTGGTGAAATTGATCCAGAGCGTGTCTTCCATAACATTTCATGTTATTTGGCCTCATGGAAGACATGCTCTGGATCAATTTCACCAATACATAAATGGTGAAATGGTACGGGCTACCAAGGTGCTGTTTAAGACGCCTAAGCAGCTTGGAAAGATGGACGAGTCCAGAATACTGAAGCTTGTAGAAGAACAAAACAAGGACCAGAATGTGAGAGAATGGACCATCATCAGTCGAAAGGCCGATCCGGAAGGAGCAAAGACCTTCGTCTGCCTGGTGGATGATCATGTTCTCTCAGCCATTAAGGCCAAGAGCAATAAGTTGAGGTTGGGGCTCTGGCAGGTCTCGGTGGTCGTACTGGCTAGGGACAATGCCAAGGGTGATCCAAGCCAACCTGCACCACAGTAGGGCTGCCTCGGCAGCCCTCTGTCAGTCCATGACTGCACACAACATCGACCTGGCCCTGATTCAAGAACCTTGGTTACACAAGGGCAGAATCGCAGGACTGGCCGATGCAAAAGGTAAGATAATTTCCTCTTGTTCCACCAATAATGCTAGGACATGTATCTTGGTACGCTATGGTATGGAAATATTTCCCCTGTTTGATTTCTGTTCCAGGGACATCACGACAGTGAGAATTACACTGAGCACTGAGGAAGAGCATGGGGAGTTCACCGTCAGCTCTGTGTACCTTCCCTATGATGCTCGGGATCCACCCCCTTCCAGGGAACTAGAAGCCCTGGTAGAGAAACAATCCATTGGGGGGCGGCACCTTCTGGTCAGCTGCGACGCCAATGCCCATCATGAAGCATGGGGATCAACCGACTCCAACAGGAGGGGTGAGTACCTATTAAACTTCATTGTTGCTAACGATCTATTCATTCTAAATCGGGGCAATGAGCCCACGTTTAGGAATAGGGTTAGAGCCGAAGTCATAGACCTGACCCTTTGCAATGCGGTCACTCTAGGCCTAATTGACAACTGGCGGGTCTCTGACGAACCTTCTCTTTCTGATCATCTGTACATTCGTTTTGATATCAAAGCTAAAATGTCAGCCTTTTCCTCTCCTCACCGAAATCCTAGGCGGACGGACTGGGAGTCCTATGCTGCGGAACTTTCGGCCATTGCGGTCTGCTGGGAACTGGAGCAGGCGGCATCCTGTTTACAGGATGCGATCCTTGAAAGTTTCCACGACAACTGTCCAATTTCAAACACACCGCCTAGATCAAAAATCGGGTAGTGGTCAAAATCCCTGGAAGCTAAGAAAAGGCGTGTTAGAATGCTTTTTAATCGCTCTAAGGTGGCCAATTGTCACGAAGAGTCTCGTTTAGCTCTTAACGACTACAATTCATCCATTCGTGATGCCAAGAAGGCTTCATGGCAAACCTTTTGTAGGGGCATTGACTCCATCAAAGAGGCAGCCAGAATCCAAAAAATCTTGGCTAGCGAACCTATCAACCCCATGGGCAGTCTTAGAACCAGCTCAGGGGAACTGACAACTTTACCTGGCGAAACGCTCAAGCTCCTTCTGGAGTGTCACTTCCCAGGGAATCTCGTTGACGATGCTCTGGAAGTCTCTGGCCCTCGAGAGATTAGCCCTATACCTAGGGCAACTCGAGAGGACTGGAGGCTAGCTAGACGTATAGTCACCGTTTCCAAAGTTAAATGGGCAATCGACAAGTTCAGCCCATTTAAATCCCCAGGAGGCGATGGCGTCTTTCCTGCACTGTTGCAGAAGGGCCCACCGAACCTCCACTTTCTACTTTGCGAAATCTTCAGGGCGAGCCTTGCCTTCGGGTATATTCCTCAGTCCTGGAGAGTTAGCAAAGTAGTTTTTATTCCTAAGCGGGGTCGTGGCGACTACACAAACGCCAAATCCTTTAGGCCAATTAGTCTTTCCTCGTTTCTGGTGAAGAACATGGAAAGACTCGTAGAATTTCACATTCGAGAATGGGCGCTTAAAGACTCCCCTTTACATCGAAATCAACATGCGTATCTCCCGGGGAAGTCTTGTGAGTCTGCCCTCCATTGTTTGGTCAGTCACCTTGAACATTCCCTGGAGAACAAAGAAATTGCTCTAGGAGCCTTTTTGGATATTGAGGGGGCATTAAACAACACCTCATATCAGTCGATTATTCGTGCGCTGGGACAACGTGGTGTAGAGCCCACCATCTGTAGGTGGGTCGACCACATGTTACAGGGCAGAAGAATTCAATCAACCCTTCTAAGTGAGGTGGTGGAGATTTCTGCGAGCCGAGGATGCCCGCAGGGGGGAGTTCTATCACCCCTCCTGTGGGACCTGGTGGTGGATGATCTCCTAGTCAGCCTCACGGAAAAGGGCATTTTCATACAGGGCTATGCGGACGATCTTGTCCTACTGGTCCGTGGCAAGTACCAGGGCACTGTTACGGACATCATGAACCACAGTCTGGAAGCAGTGAACTCCTGGTGTGTAAGAGAAGGGCTTGCAATAAACCCTTCCAAGACAGTAATTGTCCCCTTCACCAGGAAAAGGGTTCAGGGCTCCTTCAGAGGCCTGGCCCTTGGTGGAGTGTCTCTGCCTGTTTCATTGTCGGTTAAGTATCTGGGAGTAATCCTTGATCAGAAACTGACATGGAACTTGCACCTTGATAAAGTCATCCGCAGAGCTAAGTGGTCCTTCGTGACCACTAGGCGCTGCGTAGACCACAAATTACTTACGGGGCTTTGATCTGGTGGCCTAAGGTCAATCAGGTAACTGTCCGGGGTAGGCTTTCTAGCCTACAAAGACTTGCCTGCATGTGCATGACAGGGGCCTTTAGGTCGACCCCTTCTATTGCACTGGAGGTTCTTCTTAACCTGCCGCCCCTTGATCTCTTCATTATTGGGGAGGCTCGGGCGGCGGCTTATAGGCTTCAACTAACTGGCCACTGGAGGGGGTCCTGTACAGGTCACTCCTCAGTGGCCAATCTAGTAAACGATGAGGTACTCTCAATGAAGTCTGACTTCATTGGGACTAAGTATCTTTTCACCAGACCCTATACTGTGGATTTCAGGTCGAGGGAGTACTGGGACGGTGTTAGTCTTCTCACGGTCGAATTGTATGGTTCACAGACGGGTCAAGAATGGGCAACAAAGCTGGATTTGGGGTCTATACTGGCGACTCTAGGACCAACGCTAGCGTGAGCCTGGGAGCGTATGGCACCGTTTTCCAAGCTGAAGTCGCCGCAATCCTTCACTGTGCCGCCCAGGCGGTCGAGAGAGGGGTTTGCGGGAAACATATCCACATCCTCTCAGACAGTCAGGCGGCCTTACGGGCTCTTGACTCCTGGAAAGTTTCGTCTGGTCTAGTCTGGGAATGTGTGGAGTCCCTCAGCATCCTGGGTTCAAGAAATCAGGTCTTGCTGGAATGGATCCCAGGACATAGGGGATTAGAAGGCAACGAGCAGGCCGATGCCTTGGCTAGGGAGGGTGCTCTCAAGCCCTTCATTGGTCCTGAGCCGGCCTGCGGCGTTTCGACTGCAGCTGTCAAAACAGCAATCAAAAACTGGGTCAGCGCTAGACATCTGGAAAGATGGCGGCGGTTCCCAGGGCAAAGACTCGGCAAGGTTCTTGTCAGGAATCCCTCCCAGAAGTTAACAGTCACTTCTTGGGTTGAGTAAACTGCACGTTAAGCTGGTGGTGGGACTCATCACCGGTCACGGCAAATTCCGGAGGCATCTAAGAACGGTGGGACTCTTTACGGAGGAGCTCATCTGTCGCCTCTGTGGGGAGGACGAAGAGTCGGCAGAACACATTGTCCTGGAGTGTGAGGCCCTTGGTGCCAGGAGAAGAGCACTTTTTGAAGGCTCACCTCTGTGACAGTTGGAAATTACTAATCTAGTGAAGAAGCTCCTTGACCTAGTCAAGGATTGCCAGCTTTACGACGATTAGGCACCGGGATTGGCACAAAAAGCCTTAGGCTTCGTTGCAAGGGTTGGCTGGACCAACTGTACATCCCCTTTCAATCTAAATCTAAATCTAAATGGGCGCTCTTAATTTTCCTTGTCTATTAATAGCCTTGTTAATTTCAAACGTCCTGTATCCATTGTATTTAAGAATTTTCAATAAATTCAAATTTTCTGCTTCGATATGTTCTGAGTCTGCAATGTGAAATGCGCGATTGGCTAAGGTATTTAGAACTGTAGTCTTCTGTAGAGGATGATGATGAGACTCCGCATGTAGATAAAGATCTGTGTAAGTTTTCTTTCTGTATACCGTATGACCTAAGCTTCCATCCGGTTTCCTAATTACTAAAACATCGAGAAAAGGTAACTTCCTGTCTTCTTCAATTTCCATTGTAAACTGAATTTTAGGATTGATAGAATTTATGTATTGGTGAAATTGATCCAGAGCGTGTCTTCCATGAGGCCAAATAACATGAAATGTTTATTTATTGAAATTTATTGAAAATTCTTAAATGCAATGGATACAGGACGTTTGAAATTAACAAGGCTATTAACAGACAAGGAAAATTAAGAGCGCCCATAGAACAACAACAAGAAGAAAGAAAAAACTACGCCATTTTACCATATGTCAAAGGAATTACAGAAAAAATAAGCAGAGTTTTAAATAAACATAGTATAAAAACCGTGTTCAAACCACCTACAAAAATAAAACAATTTTTACGTTCAACGAAAGAGAAATTTCCACTACAAACTTCTGGTGTTTACCATATCAAATGTAGCTGTGGCAGGTGCTACGTGGGGGAAACTGGAAGATTGGTCTCAACTAGAATAAAAGAACACATCAGGTGCACTAAAAATAATGATATAGAACATTCTGCAATTGTCGACCACTCGTTTAAAACAAATCATGAAATAGAATTTGACAAAGTTAGCGCTTTAGTAAATTCTGATAATTATTTAGAAAGAAAAATCTTAGAAGCTATAGAAATAAGAAAGCATACTGACAATTTTAATAAAGATAGTGGATTAGAATTAAGTAATAAGTGGAAACCAATTTTAAGTAAATTAAAAGTACAATGCATAACGGAAGGCCAGCAGTCTCCACGCATCAAAAATAATCTAGAACATTCCAGAAGCAGCCGGAGCCAAGAAGGACTGGAACGGTATGGAAGTTACCAGAACACCCCCACCACCACCAGACAGGTATACATCCTATGAGCCCGGCCCGTACCTGCCAGTCAAATTCTGTGACTGTGATCGTCTCGCCCTGAGGATGGCCTACTGCAATGTGGCCAAAACGTCGGCAATGTTTGTACATAGCCAATTAACGCGGTCGAACCCCGAAGACCTAGAATTTGTTAGTGATAGTGACGACCGCGGAAGCCTATCCATGAAGAACAAAAGGATTGAAATGTACACATTAAACAGTTAAATACAACAGCATATACTATAAAATATAAATTGTAAGGTAAAATAAGGTTTAAAATATTTTAGTAAAAACCGCATGTCTCTAACTTGACTAGTTTTTGAGTTACGGCAAAAAAAACATATTTGGGAATCAAACTGATAATTTTCAAAGTTTTGATTTTTTCGTGTCTAATATGGGGGAAAGTTTGTGCCAATTCTTTGGAACCATTTATTATACTCAGCATCACAATTTTATTCCTGTTAATTGAATACAACAATAAATTATGATCGTTGCAAATATCACATCATATACTTTTAATTTCACATATTATAAGTCACTGTTACTCATCTTAGCATTACATGTTATATTTGAAATCACAGTTAAATTCTGTAAAAAGTAGCTATTTCACTTTATGGAAATACTGTACTGTATAACTTCTATATATGGTCTAAGTAGAGCCTAAGACAAAATAAATATTTTTTTAATTTTTTCAGTTTCAATAAAAAAATTTTCAAACCAAATCAAGTTTTACTACTTCAAGTTAGGTATTATTGTATTTTGTATCTAATTATATTTAATTTAATGTATTACACAGTATATTTGAGTGGAATATTATTAATGAAATTTTAATTTGGACATACACGTTCAGTAAATTTACCCTGAGAGTTTAATACCACCCCTCGGAGGTTTAATTACTTTTAAATTATGATTGCCTTCCCCATGCATAGATGGCCTGATTATCTACTGTGGGTGACTAATTATTATAGATTTGTATATTTTTGCTAAAAAGGAAACAATAAATAAATCAAATAAAATCTGAAAATATATGTATATACAAAACCTGAAATTTATGTATATTCTGGCCGATGACTCTCTATGGAGCTTTAATGCAGCCTTAATTTTTATTTAAATTTAGTGATTTTCGCTTTAAGATATTAAACAAATTGTACATTATTTACTCCTTTTAATACATAAATACAGACCAGGTGTCTGTATTTATGGTAGATTTATGTCTGTAATTTATGGCAGATGTCTGTAGTCATGTACTTGGACAGGATGAGAGGGAAAGGTCAGTCAGTATCTGTGTTCTTATTCTGTAAGTTAAAGCAGCTGGTGTCAACTTTATAATCTAGTGTTAAAAAATATATTCCATAAAAAAATAAAGGAATATATTTTAAAACATTTATATTTCATACATTGTAAAAATATGTTTATGGAATATTTATATAACGTATAACGTTATATAAATATTCCATACGTAGGTACTATGATGGGACATCCTCACTGCTAAAGCTGAGACCACTACTCACCAGCAATGTGGAAGTATTATTTGTAATAGTTTTTCTTCCTATTCATTTAATTGATGGGCAGTAGTCTGAAAACCAATACAGTGCAAAATTACTGATAAAAACTTCCAGTTAAGGCCAGGATTAGAACCTGCACCATCTCCAACTCAGACTCATAATCCTAATGCCTTAGATCACTTGGCCACCGACTCTTGCTAAAAAATTGTGTAGTATTTATAATTTATACAATTTTTTAATCCTAACCCACCTATATTTAACCCTTAAAGCACCATTTATCCAATGCCATTTTCCATTAAGTGCTTGTTTATTGTAAAAAGATATGATAACATTTTAAAACTTTTATAGCTTATTTTACCTTTTTTTATATATATGAATATGTAAATAAGCACACCTTTCCCCTTGAAAGTAAGCCTCAGGCATAGATTACTATATGAATAAATACAAAATATTATTACTATTAATGAAAAAAAATTTTAATTGGGTAAATTTACATGTACATAAAATGATAAGGACATTAAGGTTTTGCACATAACATATATAATAAAAAATAAGTAAATAAAGCACTTGAATACGATGTATTTAGTACACCTTGCACAAAACCTTCCGGATTGTTCATATTGACACTTAAAACTAATAAATAATTAACATATATCAAACTAAAGTAATGAAAAAAATAACTAAACACATAGTTTCAAAGAGGTGAGGTGGCAGACAGTAACAACCGCTCGGTTTAACAGTAGCTACTTGTATATGCACTTGTGGCATTAGGCGGCGCAGCGGAAATGTACACTGCAAGACAAAATCCAGTCTGGTAGTGATTGACAGGCCAACAAAAAGTCACGTGTCGCACAATGCGTCTCTCATGAGCCATCACCCATAACCCAAACGGACTGACAGATTAAATTAGAAACATAATTTAGAAAATATTATTTTTGTAATTATTACGTGTATATGCGCTTATGGCATTTAGAGCAAAGTCAACATATGCGCATATATGCGCTTACGGCGTAATAAGGATTAAGATAAGTTTTATTTACATTTCATAGTAGGAATACTACTGTTTTAAGTATTACCAATGAAGAGTGTAGAGCTGGCTCTGATTGGAGGCCATAAACTTTTGCCATAGCTCAGGGACGTAGTAATCATCATGGGCATCTGGTCTGTCATCTCTTCAACCTGTCAACATTCTGATGTAAATGCTTATTTATTTTAAATAACACTAATTTAGACTGGGAAAAAATATCTGACATTCTATTTTTTACTTATAACTTTTAAAAAAATTCTTAAATATTTAAATGAACTTAGATCTAGTTTCAATTTACCTCATTTGCACATTGGAATTTAAAATACAAAACTACGAGACACCTAAACACACTTCAGGTGCCATCCCTGTCATTTGCTTTGCTTATTTCACCTCAGCCTTTGGCCTTGGTATGTGTTTCATGACTACATTAATAGTAGGCGGACTACTAAAAGCAAAAGAAAAAATATATTTAGAATTGTTAATGCTTAACAGCTGTTTTTTACTGTGTAAAAAATCATTTACTTTTAAATTCACAACATTTACACCAGATAAACATTATAAACATACACAGCTGTTATATGTATTAAGAACACAAATAAAATACATAAGCTTATCACTTATGTAAGAAAACACAATGTGTTGTAACCTTACTTTGTTTTAGGTTAGTTAGACAATGTACACACATGCAAAGGAGCAAGAACATTACGTGGAATACACATTATAGAAAGCTGATGAATAGGCCTACATTACTTTTATAAAGTAAAGAGATGAAACAAAAAATCAAAAAAAGAAGAAGAAGAAAATATATCATGTGTCCAGCATAACTGGCTATCTGCGGGGAAGGGGAATTTTGTTTCTGAAAGCACAGCTGACCATCAGAGCCGCGAGGAATGCACCTGTGAAAACATACCTGGACGCATAAACAATCGGTGGCGGCTTGTGCAGCTGACCATGCAACCTCTGTGAAAGTTTCTTAAAATATCGGATTGAGCCAAAAGTACTAATTATAAATTGGCTCCAAAACACTGTACATATTTTATCTCTTTATTTATTTTCAATGTAAGGTTCAATACACTTTTATTATTAACAAAACATTTATTTATAAGTGCTAGTTGCAACACAAAGCACAAATATCTACACATGTTGAAGATGGAACACATGTGCGATGGTGATAGAATACATATAAAGTGATGAATATCAGGTATCATGGCGATGAGGAATATCCTAATGCAATCTATCATCAGTACAAAAGGGCCAAGGAAAAATTGTTACTATAATTCAGCTGTACTTAATTGATTTTTGAAAAGGGAAAAAACTTGAATAAATAAACAGAAGGAAGAAAAACTTACCAACAATTTAGCCAAGTCCGAGATAAACTCTTGAAAATGCAGAGAGGCATCATCTATGAGGTGTTGATTCATCATAGCTTTGGTCTTCTCCGCCTCCAGTACGTTGCTCACTGCACGGAGGCTGAACTTGCAGGCCTACGGGCAACAGTAAGAATATATAACATAAGAGAGCAAGTGCCAGTGATAAGCTTGTTCTAGGATGTGTAACATGGTCATTGCAGTAGGTATACAAATATACACATAAACACAACTTTTAAATGAAAGAAAAAACAACTTATAATTAAGACAGTAACAATAGGCAAAAACTTTCTTACTAGCAATTTTTAAAATATATAATTCCATAAGTTATGGGCCCTTGAGGCTTCATCATAAATCAATACTGCATGCAATTTGATAAGGAGTGTAATAGCCATGACCTGGAGGGAGGTTCGCAGATTCTCCAGGAAATCCTGGAGAGACTTCTGTTCCTCTATAGAGACAACCTCAGCGATGTCTAGGCTACACAAAGTGCTGGCTAAGGACCCTGGGGGAGGACTGGGACCCCTTATTAGAGAGGATGGGGAGTGGACCAGTTCAGAAGAAGAGACCTTGCAACTTTTATTTGAGACTCACTTCCCGGGATCCGTCGAAGAACCGGCGGCGGGCCCCCCCACTTTGGTGGGGCGGGCTTGCACTGGGGCCTCGCACGGGGACTGGAGTGAGGCAAAGAAGGTTGTCACAGAGCAAGGGATTAGGTGGGCTGTTGAGTGCTTCGCCCCCTTCAAGAGCGCTGGGCCGGATGGTATCCTACCTGTGCACTTGCAGAGGGGTCTGGAGCCGCTCCTACCCCACATGACCGCAATTTGTAGGGCCTCCCTGGCCTTGGGTTATATCCCAAGGCTGTGGAGGACCGCAAAAGTAGTGTATATCCCCAAATCTGGAAGGGGTACACATTCCAGACCTAAAGACTTCAGACCGATCAGCCTCATGTCTTTTCTTTTAAAGACATTGGAGAGGCTGGTCGACAGGCATATGAGAGACGGGGTATTGAGAGATAACCCACTCCATACAAATCAACACGCACACATGGCTGGGAGATCTGCGGAGTCGGCTCTTCATAGACTCGTCACGAGGGTTGAGGGGACGATTCGCAGAAGGAGCTAGCCATGGGTGTCTTCACGGATATAGAGGGGGCGTTCAATAATGTCTCCCTACAGTCTATGATCGATGCTGTCGTTAGGACGGGCGTCAATGGTATCATTGTCAGATGGATTGAAGCCTACCTACGCAGCAGAACGGTTAAGGCAACATTGAACGAAGCGTCAGTTCAGGTTGTAGTCGGCAGTGGCTGCCCCCAAGGGGGCGTCCTTTCCCCTCTCCTGTGGTCCTTGGTGGTTGATGACCTACTAAGGGCGCTGAACGAGATGGGGGTATATGCTCAGGCATACGCGGACGATGTGTGTATACTGGGCGTTGGCAAGTTTGCCAGCACGGTGTCGGACATCGTCCAGGCTGCCTTGAGATACCTAGAAAGGTGGTGTAGGGACAAGGGGCTCTCTGTTAATCCTAACAAGACAGAACTTGTACTTTTCACTAGGAAGAAGAGGCTGGATGGCCTATACATGCCCACCATGGGAAATATGGAGCTAAGAGCTACAGGGTCGGTTAAGTATCTGGGGGTTATCCTGGATGCTAAACTGAACTGGCTCAAGCACCTTCAGGAGAAAGCCAGGAAGTTCAGAACGGCTTTCTGGGCTTGTCGGAGGGCCATCGGGACAACGTGGGGTCTAAAACCAATGATGGTTTACTGGCTATACACGAGTGTACTTCGGCCCTCATTATGCTATGCGGCTGTTGTCTGGTGGCCGGCCATGGCACAGAATAGTGCAAGGCTAACACTAGACAGATGTCAGAGAATGGCGTGCCTGGGAATCACAGGCGCAATTAGAACAACCCCATTGGCGGCGATGGAGGTCCTCACTGGGCTCCGCCCAATGGACCTGTTTGTAAAAGGGGAGGCCTGTAAAGCGGCCTTCAGAATAAGGACGACTGGTGGCTGGCTGTCTGGCCAACCAGGACTCCACGGGAGTATACTATCTGGGGACATTGGTCTGGACCCGTTGATTTCGATGGGAACAGACTTAATGGTACCTAAGTACAGAATTGACAGGCGAGTTAGGGCCTTCCTTCCAAGCAGAGATGAGTGGATGAGGAGTACCGAGCCCGCTCAAGTAAAGGGAAGCGTCTGGTATACAGACGGCTCACTTATAGAAGAAGGTGCGGGTGCGGGGGTGTACGGGAGGGGAGCACGGAAAGTTCTGTCTGTACCTCTAGGGGCCCATGCAACCGTCTTCCAGGCGGAGGTGATGGCTATCATGATAGCCACACAAGAAGAAATGCGTCTAGGTGGCTTCGGAGGAGTTGTCTCAATCTGCTCGGACAGCCAGGCGGCGATAAAGGCGATCATGGCACCACGTACAAGCTCTAAGCTGGTATGGGAGTGCCAGGGGATCCTGGAGACTCTTTGCCAGCGTAAACAGGTGAGACTCATATGGGTCCCTGGGCATGCTGGTATTGATGGGAATGAGAGAGCCGATGCTCTGGCTAGGAGAGGGGCAAAGTGCCCACTGCTGGGGCCGGAGCCGGCTCTTGGTATTCCTCTTCAAAAGGTAAAAAGAAGAATTGACAGGTGGACCTCTGAGAAACACGATAGCAGATGGAGGACCGAGTCCGGGCTCAGGCAGTCTCTTGCTCTTATCCAAGGACCGGGTCGCAGGTACCGCGGAGATCTGCTGAGCTGTAACCGGGCCAAGGTGAGGGCGGTTACGGGTATGCTGACCGGACACAATCTTCTTAACAGACATATGAAGATTATGGGCCTAACAGAGGACTCCACATGTAGGCTCTGTGAGGAGGATGAGCAGAGCTCCATACACATCTTTTGTCATTGTGGAGCTCTCTCATCTCTTAGGTATAGGACTCTGGGTGCCGCTTTTCTGGAACCAGAGGACATTAGAAGGGCTACACTCGGGGAGATCATGACCTTCATAAGGGGGACTGGTCTCTTGTGACACTGTCGCCAGTCTCGGGGCGCAAAGGGCCATAGAGTCTAGGCGCAGTGGGCTTGGCGACAGGACCACAACCCGGTGTATCTAATCTAATCTAATCTAATAGCCATGACCTTGTGTGGCACAACAGTCATGTGAACCTGTGTTTTTTATTTACATTTTAATTACTGATTGTTTTAGGCACTACCTAAGGTCTCAGAAAAAAATGAACATGGCATACCTAGTAAACTAGAGAAAGAGATACCACAACATAAAGTTTATGAAATACTTTGTGGCCACTGAAATCATATTGTGCATCTAGTTCTCTTTATTTGAGGACTGAAGAAGGTGCCAGTGACTCCAAATATTTCACAAAATTTAACTCATTTTGTGTCGTGTATGTGTCTGTCTCAAGCTTACCATTTTTCCAGGTATGCTACTTCCTTTTTAACTGCATTATACTACAATCATAATTTGCAGAAGAGATTTTAATTAAATAAATAACACTGGGGTAGTCCTTTCCACAATTGAAGTGAACTGCCTGATGACAAACGATGCCACTCATTAAGATTCTTGATGACACTATGGTGTATTTGGTTGGAGGGATGATGTAATTATTGGAAAGTTTTATGGTGATAAATTGAGACGGGTCTCTTTAGATGAGGATGCTTGGTGATATTTTTTTATGCAATTTAAAAAAAGTATTAACACACCTTACAACTTCTTAATAATAACCAAAAACGACTTGTTAAGGTGGAATAGTAACCAAAAACAATTTTACACCAACATTTGTCAAATCATACATATTTACTTAATGTGGCACAAACCTCTTAGTTTAGCCCAAGCCACATAATACAGTATGGCCTCTGGAAATACAAGTATATGCATTAACTGCAGTCCACATAGAATCTTCCTCAGCGAGTGTGATGAAAACACTTAAAGGAAAGTTAAAGGATCTCGTGTTTTACCAGGCGAAGTTAGGGCTAAGAACCCCTCTGTAACACTTAACCTGAGGACCAACAGCTTAAGGGTGGCTTCCGAACCACCACCAGTGACTGGGCAAGCGGGCTGTGTGCAAGGACAGGATTGCTCAGACAGTCACCCATCCAAGGGACAGCCACGCTCGATGTTGTGATAACGTTGGAACCCTCCAGTCAAGGCCACGGACAACATACTTCTCAAAGGAATCATCACATTTTGAGAAGTGGTGATATTTCACCATAATGCAGTAAATAAATCTAGAAACTGTAATTATTTTTACATGCCAAAGCTTTTAAATAAAATTTGGCACAAGTTTTATGGTAAATGTGAGGTAGATGATACGTTTTTAAATGGTCAAAGCATGTCTTAGTCTCCAAAGAGGATAAACATCTAGCTTCACTCTTGGAGTCACTTACCAAATACAAATTGATAAACTGAAATGTGAAAATTGAATGTTATGTCTCAAGAATAAGGTCAGTTTAAAATAAATAGTTTTTTAATTAGCATAATACGTGTTGGTACATATACAGTACAAGTAAACGTCACACAACACAAATTTATTACAATATAAGCACAAAATGCACAAATATATTAGAATACAAGTACAAAATGCACAAATATTATGGTGATCGATTTCGGTGAACCACGCTCACCTTCCTCAGACCGGAGGGATTCACAAAAGAATCATGTTTTGCAGGAGGGGACTTTTTCTCCCCTCCCTTCTGGAGGGGTATTGTGTCCCCCTCTACTGCTTTCTAGTTAGTTCATTAGAAGCCTCAAAACCGGCCGGATGTTACATTTTTGATTCGTTACATTTAGATTTGTTACAGCCTTATATTCACTTACTTTTTCATACATTTAGATTCGTTACAACTCCATTTTAATTACCTTTCATTTAATTAGATTTGTTACAGTTTTATTCAGTTAGTTTTCTTCAAAGTTTATATTTTTATTAAGTATCAAATTGTTTTGTTTACATTTTTAAATAACATATGTTTTTGCAATAAACTTTATTTAATAATTTCAATTTTCATTGTTCATTTTGACAGTTTCGAATTAGTTTAAATTACGGCATACATAAGCCGCTTCATAACAATCTGTTTTATGGCTATAAAAATAAAATGGAGACATTATTTTTCTAATTGATATTTAAACTAAGAGACAAATTCCTGTTTGAAAATCAGTGTACTCCACAAAATATTTAAAATCTTTTATTCACTGTACATAGAGCTTCTGAGCTCTACCTTTATTCAGGAATTGAAGTTATTCTTAGGGATATAGAAGGTCATGGAATATTTAAGGTTTTAGCCTAGCTGATTGTAGTGCTTCTCATTTGGACTCTTGTTATATCAAAGGTCTATGTAAATTATAAATTTTGTGTTTCACAAAATTACGTACCTTGACAACAGAGGGTTCAGGATCTCGTAGATGTAGTAAAAGACATACTAGACTGGCCCGAACCTGGTCTTGGAAACCAGGTAGAGCTTCTCCTCCTGTGACGGCCAGCTCTCCAAGAAGTCTTAACGACATTGTTCGTAATTCTACATTTTCCTGCCATAAACAGAATAGAGATAAGATTGTTTACTTTTGAGGCTATTACTTTCTCATAAAATCTTTAACTAATTAAATAATAAATATATAAAAATACATGCTAATAATTATACATCACAGTAAACTAAATAGTGACTGAGTATCAAAATCTAAGGAGACTTAAATTTACTGGCTGATTCTTCATTTGCATAAATTTATATGAAAATGTCCAAAGGTTAATTTAAAAAGGGATACATGTTTACATAATTATTAATATCCATGGCCGTATGTAAAGATCTTAGCAACACTTGATTTTGCCCCAGAGCATTGATATTAATATGATAGGAATCAGAATCAGAATCAAATCACTTTATTTTGACAGTACAACCACTGTATAATAGCGTCATTAATCTAAACAGAACATTCTTACAAAATACAACTAAATAGTATCTATTTGATCTGTTAAGAAGTCCTTAACCCTATAGTAACATTTACTTAACAGAAAACCTTTCACCACCTTCCCAAAGCCAACAACATCATCAACATTCTCCTTAACTGAGGCAGGTAGAGCATTAAACAACTTTACAGCATTGTAATTAGTATGTCTCTTAAAAAATGAAGTTCTATGCCGTGGAACGTCAATAGAATGATTTCTAAATTTGTAAAGAGCATTGTTTTGTGAACGCTGTGGATGAAGTTTAATACAGTAAAAGTTCAGGGTAGGAATAATCATTGTAGATTTCAAACAAGTTTATGATTCTATTCATAGCCCTTCAATGATAAAGATGGTAAACAATTTTGGACTAGATCTTAAATTAATAAAAATGATAGAATTAACCCTTACAAATACCAAATCAAAATTATCAAGTAAAATCAACTTTTTTACTTTTTTACGTACTTCTGCAGTTACAAGGGGGTACGTACTTCTGCACGATAGTCCGTTTTCGGCTTGATTCTTGTAAGTAGGTACTTCTGCACGATAGTCGGTTTGATTCTTGTAAGTAGGTACTTCTGCACGATAGTCGGTTTGATTCTTGTAAGTAGGTACTTCTGCACGCAAGAATGTATGGGTTGACCCACCCGCCCACCCATACGTGTACAGTGGTATTGACCCATCCACCTACCCATACACGTACGGAGGAGGTATTGACCCACCCGCTCACCCATATGTGTACGGTGGTATTGATGTACAGTGGTACTGACCCACTAACCACCCATACACGTACGGTGGTACTGACCCACCCGTCCACTCATATACGTACGGTGGTACTGACCCACCCGCCCACCCATATACGTACAGTGGTACTGACCCACCAGCCCACCCATACATGTATAGTGGTATTGACCCACTCATCCTTCCATTCACGTACAGTGGTATTGAATTTTACTGTAACTGACTGAATTTTACTGTAAGTAACTGAATTTTACTTTTGATCAAAATCAAAAGTAAAATTCAGAAGAAAAATAACATAACCATTTTCAGTTAACATAGAACGATGGTTTATAACCTCTACTTTTGAATTGTGCTCCGATATATGTGATGAGAGAACGGTACAAGGAAAATCCTAAGAACATCAAAATTGGAACCAAGAAAGATCATACAAACTTAAATAGCTTAGGATTTAAAAAAAACAGCCTTACCAGCTAATAATATTCAAGAAGCAAAACATCAAATAACTAGCCCAAAAAATATAACACAAAATATTAGATTCCTGATATCATTTGAGAAGACTATTGTGAGCAGAACCTCTAGCAATAAATCATATAATTGAAAATAAAAGATAGTAAAAATAGTGAAATAATTTAAACATGTAGCAGATCATACAACTTGGACAAGAACTTGCAAGGCAAGAAAGAACTAATAAAATGATAAAAGCTCAAAAATGAACAAATCTATACACAATACAAAATGTCTTGAGATCAAAAGAAAATTTAAAAAGTATAAGACGGTTGTTCAACCAGAGGTGACATATGGAAATGAAATTCTTTTTAAAGCTGCTTAGAAAAAAAAGGAATACACAACACTCTTTAAGTATTTAGAAGTATAGCAAGAATATGCTTACAAAAAAAAAAAAAAAAAAAAAAAAAAAATTAAAAAGATCTACAGTGGTGAACAATACCAAATGAAGTTCAGTACAACCTCGATTATCCGGCCTCAAATTATACGACAGTCTGTGTCATCTGGTTCGGCAAGTTTCGCAAATTGCAGGTGCTGTATTGACTAGTCACCCTCTCTCTACAAGCGGTGTTACTGCGTGATAATTTAATAATGCACCTGAAATCTGAGTTAGCAATCTTGTTTACTTTGTTAATTTTGTAAACATATATATTTTACATAACATTTACCTTAGACTTTTTGATATCCTAATTAAAATACAGTTGTATTTTTAAATATATTTTGTATTGTATTGTAAAGCAGCGACAAAGTTGGCGATCGTGATAAACATGCATTCCATCACATGCAACTGTAGGTGCCCCGCACACGCGCGCTGTCTGTTATCAGTTACTAAACATGTTTCTCTAATAAAACCAAGTTACTTATAACTTATGTTTTATCCGGATTTTATAGTATCCAGTTTGACCTTTGCCACATTAGGCCGGATAACCGAGGTTGTACTGTAGTATACAAAGAACTGGAGCCCATCACTGATACTACATAAAATAGGAGGACCTCTTTCTTTGGTCACATTATGTGTACCTAACACCCTTCAAGAAACAAGACTACTCACAAAAAATTTC
>JAQJVL010008124.1:0-21001 GCA_035578905.1 Stictocephala bisonia
TTCCTTTTTGATGAAAATACGGTAGGCAAAGAGAAGATTATATTAATTATATCAGAGTCAAGGAGAAGAGAGGCAGAAATGATCAACAGAAACTCAAACATACGATTTGTTGTTAAATATTACAGTAAAATGACGTAGTATAAAATAAAACCCTTGCTCAGTTTGTTTACTTAGAAATAAGCCCACCCACCCACGAATGTGACCTGTGTACTATTTGCAAATTATTGGACCAATTTATCCAACCAACAATTTATAATCTACAAATTAATAAAATACTTGAAGTATTTCATGTTTTAAAATAAATAAAACCCAACAATTACATATTTCTTAAACTTTCAATTTGGTAAAACATTTAAAAGCTTCATAGTATTCCATACATGCTTGAACCTGTTGAAAGCATATTAAATTATGCGCAGTAGCTAAAACTTTATAAACCCTATTACAGTATAAAAGCAAATAACTAGTCTAAATTATAAATCTAAAACAAAAGCATCAAAGAAATGCTAAATATTCAAGTAATAGTAATTACGTTTAAATTAGTGAAACGTTTCCAACTAATTTAGTCAAAGCGCCCTTCACGTACCCTCGTGTCCTTCAGTGGCTATTTACATTGAACTGTAATTACAGGCAATATAATTGATAATCCTCTCACAACCCCTCATGGACATTGCAGATCCCACTTGTAGACTACCCGGGTAACTACAATGGAACGTTTCCAACTAATTTAGTCAAAGCGCCCTTCACGTACCCTCGTGTCCTTCAGTGGCTATTTACATTGAACTGTAATTACAGGCAATATAATTGATAATCCTATCACAACCCCTCATGGACATTGCAGATCCCACTTGTAGACTACCCGGGTAACTACAATGGAACGTTTCAAACTAATTTAGTCAAAGCGTCCTTCACCTACCCTCGTGTCCTTCAGTGGCTATTTACATTGAACTGTAATTACAGGCAATATAATTGATAATCCTCTCACAACCCCTCATGGACATTGCAGATCCCACTTGTAGACTACCCGGGTAACTACAATGGAACGTTTCCAACTAATTTAGTCAAAGCGCCCTTCACGTACCCTCGTGTCCTTCAGTGGCTATTTACATTGAACTGTAATTACAGGCAATATAATTGATAATCCTCTCACAACCCCTCATGGACATTGCAGATCCCACTTGTAGACTACCCGGGTAATTACAATGGAACGTTTCCAACTAATTTAGTCAAAGCGCCCTTCACGTACCCTCGTGTCCTTCAGTGGCTATTTACATTGAACTGTAATTACAGGCAATATAATTGATAATCCTCTCACAACCCCTCATGGATATTGCAGATCCCACTTGTAGACTACCCGGGTAACTACAATGGAACGTTTCCAACTAATTTAGTCAAAGCGCCCTTCACGTACCCTCGTGTCCTTCAGTGGCTATTTACATTGAACTGTAATTACAGGCAATATAATTGATAATCCTCTCACAACCCCTCATGGACATTGCAGATCCCACTTGTAGACTACCCGGGTAACTACAATGGAACGTTTCCAACTAATTTAGTCAAAGCGCCCTTCACGTACCCTCGTGTCCTTCAGTGGCTATTTACATTGAACTGTAATTACAGGCAATATAATTGATAATCCTCTCACAACCCCTCATGGATATTGCAGATCCCACTTGTAGACTACCCGGGTAACTACAATGGAACGTTTCCAACTAATTTAGTCAAAGCGCCCTTCACGTACCCTCGTGTCCTTCAGTGGCTATTTACATTGAACTGTAATTACAGGCAATATAATTGATAATCCTCTCACAACCCCTCATGGACATTGCAGATCCCACTTGTAGACTACCCGGGTAACTACAATGGAACGTTCCAAACTAATTTAGTCAAAGTGCCCTTCACATACCCTCTAGTCCTCCAGTGGCTATTTAAATTGAACTGTAATTATAGGCAATATAATTGATAATCCCCTCTCAACCCCTCACGTACATTGTTGATCCCACTTGTTGACTACCCGGGTAACTGCAATGGAACGTTCCAAACTAATTTAGTCAAAGTGCCCTTCACATACCCTCTAGTCCTCCAGTGGCTATTTACATTGAACTGTAATTATAGGCAATATAATTGATAATTCCCTCTCAACCCCATACGTACATTGTTGATCCCACTTGTTGACTACCCGGGTAACTGCAATGGAACGTTCCAAACTAATTTAGTCAAAGCACCCTTCACCTACCCTCGTGTCCTCCAGTGGCTATGAACACTGAACTGTAATTACAGGCAATATAATTGATATCTCTCTCAACCCCTCATGGACATTGTAGATCCCACTTGTAGACTACCCGGGTAATTATAATGGAACGTTCCAAACTAATTTAGTCAAAGAGCCCTTCACGTATCCTCGTGTCCTCCAGTGGCTATGTACACTGAACTGTCAGAGCAGGCAATATTATTGATATTCCCTCTCAACTTCTCACGTAAATTGTAGATCCCATTTGTTGAATACCAGGGTAATTACAATGGAACGTTTCAAACTAATTTAGTCAAAGCGTCCTTTACCTACCCTCGTCTCCTCCAGTGGCTATGTACACTGAACTGTAATTTTTAATTTGTCTTTGCTTATTAATTTTTAACAAATATACACTTCAACGTTATCAAAAATACTTACATTTTTACATGAAACTTTACTTAAATTCTGTAGTAATTTTACGGTAATCTAGTTAAGTAATATATTATTCAAATATAAGCGTTTTATTGACGTAAAGGCACATTAATTACTTTGATTTTGACGATGGCACAATTATATTAATAAACAAATTCTAGTCATTTATACAGTCAGATAGTAACTCACTGATTTTTTCGACATTTCATAAATTATCAACGACAGTATATGGATTATTAATATAATCCAATTTCGTTATATTTATTTGTTAAAGTTGTAGTATTATTTCTTGGGTCCATATTTGTCTAATATTAGAAGTAATTACTGGATACTGAAGGACTAACCAACTTTCCATCTTAACTATGTTACTTCTCTAGTTATTGCAAAATGAAACTTTTAATCTCTTCTTTTTTAGATAGATTTTTTAATAATCATATTCAGTGTTAATTCTTTATTCTATTTAAAATATTTAACAGGATTAAGAAGAGTATATTGAAGAAAATACGCACTTTTAGTTGTAAATGGTGTTAAATCAGAAATGTTCCTCCTTCAAAGTAAAGTTTTAAACGAAGTCACTGTAGAGAGGTTCCTTGAAGCTTTCAATTGAGTTGTGTTCAAACTTAGCACAAGTAACTAGTGGTGGTGGCAGACCACTTACAGTCTGCCACCTAGCGACTTCGACAGATGATGGCTGACAAGTTCTGAAACCACTTTTTTTAGTTTGGAGAGTTAAGTGAATCAAAGAAATTACGAACAGCTAAGAAAAAATTAATTTATATTTCAACGTAATTTTCCAAATAAAGGTGTTCAATGAAAATAAAACTCCTGCTAATAACATCATTTACAAAACTGTTATATATTTTTTTTAAGGAAACTATATAAATTTTAGGAGATTGTAAGTGATAGGTTCTATACGCAGTCCTTTTAATACCGACTCGGTGTCCACCCAAAGATCGCCATCAATGTGGGCACTACTAGAAAAGTCTTGGGTGTCCATGTTGGGTGGTAGTCAAAGTTCAGATGTAGTGTCGAGAGAAGAACTGACTGTCAGGCATGTTAGTCAGCTGAAAATTAGATCGATAGTACGTGGTTCCGTTTCCACATGAAGCTGTAGATTGCTTAGTTGCCCTGGCTATTGGGCTAAAATAGGTCCTAGTTAGTAAAATTGGGAACAGTTTAACTTAGTTAGTAACAATGACTACACTCGTTCATCTACACTCATCACACTAATTCGCACCTCATATTCATCCATATCTCTACGATCGGTGACTTACAAATGAGTAATAATAAATTAACATAAACAAACAGTCTTAGTCAATTTATATTAATACAACACAAACAACTACAAAGTATAAACTAAACTCACAGAATTGTAGAGACGAAAAGAGAAAACCCTCACATTTTATTTACTAAAATAATACATAATATGGGTATTTATAACTTGAAACCTAATGCGTACAAAAGATTGTTGGTTTCAGATTGTCATTTTCCTCTCTGATGCAGTGTGACCAACTGTAATATGCCAATACCCACTGTGTTTACAAATTACACATTGTCCTTTGCTACTTTAACGTCATATTTATGGATTTTAATAACGTCAATAAAAGCTATTTTTCGCGAGGAAGAATGAAGATAATAGCCGATATCTCCTCTTACCTATCAGATTGCTGCACCACTGTTAATAAGCAGCATTCAAATGGTCTGTGAAAACGCTGCCAACTCTTACACCTTCCTTCTTGTTTAATTTTCCAACTATTCCATAGCCGCTTTACCGGGTTCTACACGTACTGTTCTACTTCGATACACCACTCGTACAACGCATGTGTAGGGTGAATCCTTATCTTACTTTAGGGTTAATAGACCAAGGGTTGACCGTGATGGCACAGTTTATCCTTAAGAACCGAGTACTAACTAATCCAAATATGTTTGCTTCACATCTTGAGTCGTCTTTGAGAATTTAGATCCCTCTTCCTCTCCCAGTTTCGTACTTTTTACCAAAGACCAGTTCAAATCTCTGTTGCTTGATCTAAAAAAATTGAATTAAATTTGTTATTAAATAAAATAATTTCTTTTGTAAATGATCTTTGAACGTTGTTTTTTACTCAAAAGTATTCGAAATATTGTTTAATCGAATATATAAAAATAGATTAATTACTGTCCTAATATAATTCTTATCACGTAGTTTCGACTATTCCTATACGCAAACTCAACTATCCCATTAAAGTATTTAAGAAAAAATTGCAAACAAAATTGTTCGGAATAATATTTTTAAATATATTCTATTTATTTTTATAATTATTAGCGAGTGCCATTTATGAAAATCATTCTCTATTTTAACGTAAAAATTTTTTATTAATTATATTCATGTTACTTGTCGTAAAAGTTCACTAAACATAAAAACGGAAGACAAACAATTTTAAATTACATTCTAAGGATCTTGTTAGCCTGTATGCTTCACGGTAAACGCCAATTTCTTTTTCAATAATTCGGTGCGTAGTAATGATCGTTTAGAAATATTTTAAATGTCATCTGATAAATAAAGTCTATTCTAGTGCATTGTAAGTTTTTTTTTTTTTTGTTTTTTTTTTTGTAAAAGTGGAGAGTTTATATTTTTTAATTTCAAACGTTAAATGTAAGTCTAGACAATTTTTTATTTGTTAAACTCATAGTAACGATTTATGAGCCCGTATAATAATTCTTTAATGATTATATAGTGTTCCCCATAACTCCTTAAATTAAAAACTCAAACCACTCGCTTGAAATAAACTGTGATTTAATCCGCTGATGATAAATTTGTATGTCTAGTTTATGGCTGTTGACTTCTTTAGTTATTTACAACACAGCAAAGTACTAGGAATGCCGTGAGGTCTTGTTGGTAGGCAATATGTATGCAGTAGCTATATTGTGTCTTCCAGTTGCAGGCGTTCTCCGACAGGAACGAAACTTCCAAGCAATACAACCTTCCAACATGCAAGCATTTACAACCAAATAAATTATAATATATACCAACTATAGATTAACTGATAAGATTTTCAAAAAATCTAAATTGGTTATTTATTTAAGGTTGTTTAACAGCATTCAATAAAGGTAATTTCTACAACTATAACTTCAGTTGATATACCAGTACCTCAAATAATTACTAAATTTAAGGGTATTACTTACAAATAACAGTTATTTTGCAGTTTATTACCACCTGAAAATATTTTAAAACTTTGTTTGAAATAGGTCAAGGATTGGATTTTTTTTCACTACATGTGCTTTTTGTTCTGGGTAAATCATGTATTTTACCGAAAGAAAAAACAATGTCACATCTTTTATTAATTTTCATATTTTCGTTAATTAAAATTATGTTTTATTCAACTTTCTTTTATTCTAATGTATTTTTTGCGCTAAATACTAAGTTTAAAACTAATTTGGTCCGTAACAATTATTTCTCGAGATATAACGGAAAACTAGTTCCGCGGCAAATCGCGATCGGTGATCATTATGTGATCATTGTAAACACCAAATAATAACCACAAAAACCGAGTTCACTTGTATTTCCACTGGAGGAACGGCCGGCAGGCCGTCCCGGTGGACATGCACCCGCAATTTAATTAAAATTATAATCTTTTTTAGTAAATAGGATAAGTTAGGTAATATTTGGTTTAATTAAGTAAAACGTTTATTTTTTAGGCCGAAAAAATAATGCTGTTAATATTATTCCGACTTTGTAAAAGTTGATTTATTTAACTATAATATAAAAAATATTTTTTACGAGTTTTTCGCAGTTGAAATCAACCTTCTCAGGAGATGTTAATTCATATTTCACCATTTTATTAAAAAAATCGTATTATAGAGATGAGTAAGTGCATAACTACCCAATACATATTAAGGGGAGTTGGTAAATTTATATATGCAGTTATTTTCGGGTGTAGCAATTGCAATGTTGGCTATTATTTTAAAGCATAGTTCTTTATTAAATAAATGTAACACATACATTTTGAGTGTGGCAGGCTGTGTTGTTTGGCCGAGTTATGCCGAAATATGGTATAGAAGCTTGGTGTGTACAGGCCGTAGAATATGACCGTTAAGTGTTTGCACTCTAAGGGTAGCTTGAGTGCAGAGTATATTGAGAAACAAGGCATTCGCTGGAAATACGCCCTTTGTCCCTACTACTACAGGTTTATGATTTATATTTTATATTTATATTTTATAACAAACTGGAGTAAATTACTTTCTTTAAACTATTATGTTTATACATAATGGTAAAACGATACTCACATTTTTTTTAAATAATTGTTAATAAAATTTGTTTGAGGACTTTCGAAAACATAGTAAATACATACAATCCAATAAGTGAGTTCTCTTTACTATTATATTTGTAGTCTTAATTTACTTACAGCAAAAATGTTAAAGTTATTAAATATATATTAATAATAACAAATAGCTTTATTTTTCTCAAAAGGTATACGTACAGACATACACATTAGATTCTCATATAAATATAAAATGCAAAAGTAAATAGACCCTGATAAAACAGTCCAAAAACATTAAAATTTATACACCTACCAGGTCTGACCTTCACAAATAATATAAAACACATAGAACAAATAGAGAAAAAATAAAGCATATATCTCCAAGGAAAAGCCTGTTTGGAGTTTTTTTTCTTTTTTCATTATATCCTTAACTCTTCTATAAGCGCATTACGATACAATACAACATCAAAATAATAGTGACACCCCCTGATTTTATTTTTAAATTAAACTCTACAATACATAAAAATAAATTATTTATTTCTTGTAAAACAAATATGTATACAGTGAGTGTAACCACAGAAAACTGCCTCAAAAAGCAAATTCACACATACAGTTTACAATGTAGTTATAATTGCATACATTGCCTATGTTCATATCCTTGCTATCCATATATGGATGTATCATGTATACATTACTAAACAGGATGTCTACACACTCGTACATACAAACATTTGTCATCTCATTGCATGAATGTTGGAATATGTTCCTGCTTATTATCTCATTATATTGAAAACCCTATTTTCTACATCCTCTATAGTCAATAATACGTAAGTAATGTAATAGTAATAATACGTCTATATACTTATAACATATAAGTATATTAATGTCTTAATTAATATAACAATGCTTTCAATCTATGGTCTACATAACAATGGTTTCAACCTATGGTCTACATATAACAATGGTTTCAACCTATGATCTACATATAACAATGCCTTCAACCTATGGTATACATATAACAATGGCTTCAACTTATGGCCTACATATAACAATGGCTTAAACCTATGGCCTACATATAACAATGGCTTCAACCTATAATCTACATATAACAATGCATTCAACCTATGGTCTACATATAACAATGGCTTCAACCTATGATCTAAATATAACAATGCCTTCAACCTATGATCTGCATATAACAATGCCTTCAACCTATGGTCTACATATAACAATGGCTTCAACCTATGATCTGCATATAACAATGCCTTCAACCTATGGTCTACATATAACAATGGCTTCAACCTATGATCTACACATAACAATGCATTCAACCTATGGTCTACATATAAAAATGGCTTCAACCTATGATTTACATATAACAATGGCTTCAACCTATGGTCTACATATAACAATGCCTTCAACCTATGATCTACATATAACAATGCCTTCAACCTATGATCTACATATAACAATGGCTTCAACATATGATCTACAAATAACAATGGCTTAAACCATTGATCTACATATAACAATGGCTTCAACCTATGATCTAAATATAAGTTATTTGTTTCACTGTGAGGAAAATCATCCCATTTCAAGTGGTCGTACTTGACTAGGTCACCCAAGTCAACGGAGCAGTAAATCATTAGTTCACTTAAATTGGTCCTTAAATTGTTATATTGAGTTAACTAAAATGTGTTGATTGTTTAATTATAGTTCTCAACTCTTCTTGGAAATAATTTTTTTTTTCATATAGTGCAATTTAGCTTTAAAACATGTTTGTTCATAAATGATTCATGAGCAATCGTCCGGTCACCCAGTTTAGCATTCTAAGAAATGTAGCTCTTGATTGTATCGCAACTGCCGTTAATAGTGGTAAAGATCCTGACTCACTAACGGACAAGCAATGTATTTCACCCCCTCATAGTCCCCGGCTGTACCTCCACGCAAATTCGACAGAAGGCAATGAATTTTATATATATTTTATTCTACATTTTAGCCAAACATGATTGTATCAATTTCAACTAAAATGTTGAACATGCTAACAATTGATACTAACAATTTTATTCAACAAAATTTCAAACATAATTTTTAATCGAATGCCCTATTTTATTTTAAATAGGGGCAGCAAGTAGATCGAACGTAGTAATATAGTTAGGACTCTGAATGGGTTTTTGAACAGACGGTTTCGTGCTGTTCTTAAGCTCGATGACAACAGTATTTCTATATTAAATGTTTGTGTTGATATCTTTACAAAACATCCAAATTACTCGTGTATAATTGATTAAATAATAATTTTGTTTATATCAACTTTATTTGCTAAACTAATATCATTAGTGTGAGATGACATAAATATTAAAATCCAATTAATCACATTAACGCCTTAATGAAGTAATCCCCACCAAATACATCAGTATTCAACAAAAAACGAGGGTGAATGATGAAGTATTCATTGATTCAAGGTCAATTAATTCAGGAGCAAATTGCTGATGTACTATTTGACGAAATCATATGTCTAACAGATAATTATCCAATCACTGGACAGTGGACAAATGACGTAATAAATACGATATATTGTGATGTCCGACAGTTAAGAACCCGTATGATAAATAAAACACATAGAGTCAGGAAAATAGGTTACCAAAAGACGTAAGTTGTCATTATAAATACGACAGGTTAGTAGCCAATATATTAGATTTCGTGGCTTGCTCGTATCAGTAGTGATGAAATTTGCAAATTAGAGTTAGTTGCAAGTGAAATGTTTAAATCACTTTTTTTAATCGTGTTTAAACGTGGGAATTGCGTATTGAAAACTAGGTCAAAAATAATTATATATTTCATATTTTCGTTTTTATGTAATGTTGTTATTAATTTAAGTAAGTTTAAATTTTATATTACCAGAATATATATTTTATTTTCAGAATTAGAATGATATCTGTTAGCAAGTCACTGAATAAAACCATTTTGTTTTATCACTCTTTAAACATTTACGTTAGTTGCTAATGTAATAGAAACTGTCTCGTATTAATGGTGAGACATTATGTAGCCTCCATGATACTGGTAGATTCAGTGTTAAACCTTATGAAAAACGAACACCCTACAGAGAGATCTTATAACTTAGGCTTAAGCGGCCGGTGTCATAACTAGAATCTACATTTTCAGCGTCAGGGAAACCACTGAGGATGCCACATCACAGTATGGGTGAAACGTCTGGTTATCTTGTAAATCTTGTAGATAGTACCTTGACGTGGTTGTCACCGGAAAATGTAGATTCTAGTTCCCTACAGAGATATTCGAGTTAGTGATGAGACCCATCCCCCCACCAGACCTGGTAAGCGTGCCAACCGGGGATGGCTCAAACCAAGTCGAGCGATGGGATCACGGGTGGCAGTTGGAGGGTCAAAAATAAAACTCGGCAGCTGAGCAAAACTACTTTTATTATCAAGCAAGCAAAATTTAAATAAATCAAAAACGGCAGAGGGCCACAACAAAAAAAAGCAGAAGGCCACAATAAAAAAAATGGCAGAAGGCCACAATATAAATTCTCACTTAAATAAATAACAAACACTAAAATTAACAAGATAATACACAATAATAACAAACGCTATAAATACCACAAACTCTACAAATACCAAAATTTAACAATTAATCAACTATATGGTGTGTGGCCTATCTGCAGTTTAGCCTGAGACACCCCAAAACGTAAGAAAAATATTAAGCCCCAAATAAAAGTGAAAATTTAGAAAACTTTTGGATCACAACACTTAAACCGGCAATTCAGCCCACATCCCATGATTCCACCGGGCCAGGGAGTAAGCCGGAATCCCTGGGCAGCTCCGAATTAAAGTAAACTAAAAGCACAATAATCCCCTTTTGGTGAAAGTTTAAAAATTAAATAATTTAAAAGAAAATATAACACGGTACCGTTCGAGTAAAAATTCACTTCAAACCCCCCCCCCTTAATACACTTAACAAAAAAATAAATATCAATAACTAGGCCTAAGCATATAAATAAAGAATAACAGGATTTAACAATGGGGACCTAACAAATATAAAAATCTAAACAAATGTAACAAGAAAATAAACTAATTAAAAATAAATAACAATAAATATTAACAGCAAACGTTCTTTGTGTATTTTAAAGGTTTTCTTTCTTTAGTAAATAAATAGGTCCCCAATGGCTGTGTTGCATTAATCACTGTTCAAGTTTTAGGCCTAGGCCACATACAGTTCCACAAACTTTTTTTTTCTTCTTTTTTTTCTAATTTCACTGTTAGAGACCCCCAGCTCAGCCGCCGGGAAAACTAAATGGAAAGCACTGACCTGAGGACAGAAGACTCATACCCAAAGATGTAGCTGGGGCAGAAGGGTCACCAATGGCCTCTATACATGGTCCTCAGGCCAGGCTGGCAGTGCAGATGGTAGACAATCCCCGGACGGCAGGCCGAGGGTAGAAGCGTCCTACTCGAGGACCCTGGACTGCAACCAGACCACAGCACATTAAAAGCAGTACAGCCAACCCCCAAAATACTATACATAACCCCTAATACATGACATGGCAAAACAAAACAGGAACAGACAAAATTGTACAGGATTGGAGCACCCTAGAAAATAAAAGATAAATTTTTAGGCTATGACTAATTACGTTGGAAACTCAGATTTAAGACAAATTACAAATTTTAAAAGAATTAATTACGTATATGGACTTAAAAAATGACAAACTGAATACTAGGCTATTGATACAGGAGCAATAGGTTATAACATGAAAATCAAAGGGTACAGCTAGGCTAGGTTATTGTCAACTAACAAAAGGATGGTAAATCGGTAACTGCAACTGAAAAAGGCTCAACAAAACATTATACAGAACTACTATTAAATATAAACCCAGATATAATAAAGCAATTAAAGTCAAAAGGTAACAATGAGCACATGGCTCGAACCTAGGTTAAACATCTAGACAAAGAATATAAATTAGACAAAACCCTGAAAACACCAGTAAGCCCGTTGAATATTATTTAAACAAAGTATTTTCACCAAAAGGGTGATTAAATATCAGAAATTACAAATGCACACTTACGTTTAGGAGTCTCTCAGCCGGCAACCATGACTTGACGAACGCTGCAAAGAACAAGTGAACAGACAGGCCAACTTGACCGAAGCTGCTGGAACACGGAACGAAACGGAACTGGGCCAACGGCTACCAAGTACGCGAAACGCAGGGCAAAAGCGAATCTCAGGCAGCCTGGCAGACAACGACGAAAAAAAAACGAAACTGTACCGGTCCAAGACCCGGTACAACCTCCCTCTGCAAACCTCAACACACCCAGGCAGGGGAGAAAACTCGGTACCTCAGGGAACCCAACAGAAGACGAAGAAGACCTCCGAAGAGTGGTGTTCCAAGGACGTCCAAGAGAACCTAAGAGGGGAAACCCCTCGAACAGGGAGCAAACTACCCTGACTGTCGGGCCCGACAAGAAAAAAGAGAGAGAAAGACTCTCTCAGAACAGCCACCTAGGGCGCAGAGGTGATCAATCTCTTTGCCCCAAGAAACCCCCAGGAACACCAACTCCTGGACCAACCGTTCCCCGGAAAGCCTTAAGCTGGGACACATGGGCCTTCCTAAACACCCTGCCTGACTGGGGATCAACCAGCAGAGCAGTCACCGGTGACAAAAACCTGTCGATGCGGTGGGGACCAGACCACCGATAGCACAACTTTGCAGCTCTTCGTTCCGCGGCCGAACTGACCGGGTGAGCCTGACAAAGAACCAGATCTCCAACCTGAAAAGGGTTAGGAGTACGACCCTTATCATACCTCCTCCTTACTCTCTCTCTAGCACGTAGCAGGTTGCGCCGAGCAGCCCGCCACGTGGACACTACGTCAGTGGCACCTGGCGTAGGTAGAAGATCCTCTAACCTCCACAAGTTGGACAAAGGGTTGTTAGGAGGGTAGCCATGTAGAATCTCGAAGGGAATGGCATTGTGACTCTCTTGCTTGGAAGAATTAAAAGCAAGCTGGAGCCAAGAGAGACTCTCATCCCAGGTGTTCTGCTTCTCAGCATGGAAAGTAATAAGGGCAGACCGAAGATTGCGGTTGAACCGCTCTGCATGAGAAGGCTGTGGGTAATAAGGAGAGGTAGTCACATGCCTGATACCATTGCCAAAACAGAACCTACGAAACTCATGGGAGGTAAACTGGCTACCGTTGTCGGACACAAGAGTGGAAGGCACACCAAAGTTCTGGAAGAGTTGGGACTGGAGAGCACGGATGGTGAGCTTAGCCGTGGCACTCCGAAGTGGGAAAAGCCAAACGAACTTCGAGAAAGCATCCACACAAACAAGTAGGTAGGAGCTACCTGACTTGCTACGGGGAAAAGGACCCACGTAGTCGATGAACACCTTCTCAAAAGGACGCTCGGCCACCTCAGAAGATAACAACCCTAACCTTGCATTCTGACTAGGCTTGCTGAGAGAGCACAGGTGACAAGCCCGCACTCTGCCAGCAACATCCCGGTCCATGCCCTTCCAGATGAAGTACCTACGAATCTTAGCGATGGTCTTATGAATGCCAAGATGACCGCCCACAAGAGAAGAGTGATAATATTGAAAGACCATCGGTACTAGATGACTAGGCAGCACTACACGGGGTTCACCCCTCTGTCGAGGACGGCAACAGAGTACCCCTTTGGACAGAAAATAGGGAGGGTGGGCACCTCCCTCTTGAAGCTCACCTAAGATGACTGACAGCTCAGGATCTTTCTGCTGATGGGACAGTAGGTCGTCAAAAGCCAGAGGAAAATCCAGAAGAACAGCACCACACTGAGCAACAGCCTCAGTCGGTGGATCACTGGGTTCATGGTACATGCGGGAAAGAGCATCCGCGATGACATTCTGGGTACCCCTAAGATGTTGAACTCGGAACTTAAAGGCAGAAATTTTGACCACCCAGCGACCAATTTTCCCGAGCTGTCGGGGATGGGCAAGAAGCCAAGACAGTGCCTGATTGTCCGTCTCCAGCAAGAACTCAGCGTGTTCCAAGAAACGCCGAAACTTGTCCGTACCAAAGACAACAGCCAGACACTCTAACTCATAGATGGAAGAAGCTTTCTGTTCCTGGTGAGACAACGTCCTCGAAGCAAAAGCGATGGGCTGCCTGACCCCATCAAACTCCTGAGAAAGAACAGCAGCAATGGCGGAGGAGGAGGCATCAGTCTGAAGAACAAATTCTCTGCTGAAATCAGGCATACGCAGGACAGGAGGTTGCATGATAGCCTCCTTGAGAGCATCAAAGGCAGTCTGCTGAGCTTGGCCCCACACAAAAGGGACACCTTTCTTTCGCAGCTCGTTCAACGGGGCAGCAAGCTCGGCCACGTTAGGGATGAAGCGACGGTAAAAATTCACCATCCCCACAAAACGGGCAATCCCCTTGGCATCTCTGGGAGGAGGAAAATCCCGAATGCCCTGGGTCCTCGCAGGATCTATGCAGACGCCTCGAGAAGAGATAAGATGACCCAGAAAAGAAATCTCAGGACGAGCAAAAGTGACTTTCTCTGGATTGACGGTAAGGCCAGCTGATTTGAGGCGACTAAGAACTTCCTCCAGATGTTGCAGGTGTTCCCCGAAAGTCTCACTGTAGACAAGAAGGTCGTCCAGGTAATTGAAAACAAACTTGAACTTCACATCATGGAAGATGGAATCAAGCAGACGAGTAAGAGTCTGGGCACCCACAGCAAGACCCATAGGAACCCTAGTGAACTGGTAAAGATTCCAGGGAACACAGAAGCTAGTCATAGGCCGTGATTCCTTCTTCAATGGAATCTGATGGTAGGCCTGGTTCAAATCAAACACACTGAAAAACTTAGCCTTACCGAACCACTGCCGACCACTCCAATCCACCCATGAAACCCATTCAACAAAGTAACCAAGCGGATTGCCTAGGTTTTTTTTTTTTTTTTTTTTTTTTTTTTTTTTTTTTTTTTTTTACAGGTTAAATGATTTATTTGGGTTTTTAATTGTTTTCCTTTTTAAATAATTATTTATTTGTTTCTTTTTTTTTTTTTTTTTTTTTTTTGACGTAATACCAAGACACCTTTGACGGTAGGTCGGCCAACCATGGCCTACTAACTGGCAAACACCCACCGTCAACAACCAAGAAAGAATTAATTTTTTTTTTTTTTTTTTTTTTTTTTTTTTTTAGGCAACCACGCTCTGCTACCAATTGAGACCCATCCCCCCACCAGACCTGGTAAGCGTGCCAACCGGGGATGGCTCAAACCAAGTCGAGCGATGGGATCACGGGTGGCAGTTGGAGGGTCAAAAATAAAACTCGGCAGCTGAGCAAAACTACTTTTATTATCAAGCAAGCAAAATTTAAATAAATCAAAAACGGCAGAGGGCCACAACAAAAAAAAGCAGAAGGCCACAATAAAAAAAATGGCAGAAGGCCACAATATAAATTCTCACTTAAATAAATAACAAACACTAAAATTAACAAGATAATACACAATAATAACAAACGCTATAAATACCACAAACTCTACAAATACCAAAATTTAACAATTAATCAACTATATGGTGTGTGGCCTATCTGCAGTTTAGCCTGAGACACCCCAAAACGTAAGAAAAATATTAAGCCCCAAATAAAAGTGAAAATTTAGAAAACTTTTGGATCACAACACTTAAACCGGCAATTCAGCCCACATCCCATGATTCCACCGGGCCAGGGAGTAAGCCGGAATCCCTGGGCAGCTCCGAATTAAAGTAAACTAAAAGCACAATAATCCCCTTTTGGTGAAAGTTTAAAAATTAAATAATTTAAAAGAAAATATAACACGGTACCGTTCGAGTAAAAATTCACTTCAAAACCCCCCCCCCTTAATACACTTAACAAAAAAATAAATAACAATAACTAGGCCTAAGCATATAAATAAAGAATAACAGGATTTAACAATGGGGACCTAACAAATATAAAAATCTAAACAAATGTAACAAGAAAATAAACTAATTAAAAATAAATAACAATAAATATTAACAGCAAACGTTCTTTGTGTATTTTAAAGGTTTTCTTTCTTTAGTAAATAAATAGGTCCCCAATGGCTGTGTTGCATTAATCACTGTTCAAGTTTTAGGCCTAGGCCACATACAGTTCCACAAACTTTTTTTTTCTTCTTTTTTTTCTAATTTCACTGTTAGAGACCCCCAGCTCAGCCGCCGGGAAAACTAAATGGAAAGCACTGACCTGAGGACAGAAGACTCATACCCAAAGATGTAGCTGGGGCAGAAGGGTCACCAATGGCCTCTATACATGGTCCTCAGGCCAGGCTGGCAGTGCAGATGGTAGACAATCCCCGGACGGCAGGCCGAGGGTAGAAGCGTCCTACTCGAGGACCCTGGACTGCAACCAGACCACAGCACATTAAAAGCAGTACAGCCAACCCCCAAAATACTATACATAACCCCTAATACATGACATGGCAAAACAAAACAGGAACAGACAAAATTGTACAGGATTGGAGCACCCTAGAAAATAAAAGATAAATTTTTAGGCTATGACTAATTACGTTGGAAACTCAGATTTAAGACAAATTACAAATTTTAAAAGAATTAATTACGTATATGGACTTAAAAAATGACAAACTGAATACTAGGCTATTGATACAGGAGCAATAGGTTATAACATGAAAATCAAAGGGTACAGCTAGGCTAGGTTATTGTCAATTAACAAAAGGATGGTAAATCGGTAACTGCAACTGAAAAAGGCTCAACAAAACATTATACAGAACTACTATTAAATATAAACCCAGATATAATAAAGCAATTAAAGTCAAAAGGTAACAATGAGCACATGGCTCGAACCTAGGTTAAACATCTAGACAAAGAATATAAATTAGACAAAACCCTGAAAACACCAGTAAGCCCGTTGAATATTATTTAAACAAAGTATTTTCACCAAAAGGGTGATTAAATATCAGAAATTACAAATGCACACTTACGTTTAGGAGTCTCTCAGCCGGCAACCATGACTTGACGAACGCTGCAAAGAACAAGTGAACAGACAGGCCAACTTGACCGAAGCTGCTGGAACACGGAACGAAACGGAACTGGGCCAACGGCTACCAAGTACGCGAAACGCAGGGCAAAAGCGAATCTCAGGCAGCCTGGCAGACAACGACGAAAAAAAACGAAACTGTACCGGTCCAAGACCCGGTACAGTGATGGCTCCAATGATCCCTACGGAAAGTCTCAAGACTGTTATCTGTAATTCACTTTATCAGTAGTTGTAAATTTATTGTCTTCTTGGCACGTTCCGACCATTACCAAAGACTGTCTACTGAAGAACACCAGCCATTCATAAAATAAAAAAAAAACCTTTTAAAAATAAATGCGTCTATATAATTTGATATACTGTTACATAATTTTTAAATTTCTACACAAAAATTTCATTCTGTATAATCCAAAAACGTTGTATTCACTCATCACGAAATCTCCGATACCACTGAACAGATTTTTATAAAATTTTGAAAGGATTTAGCTTCTGTATCGTAGAGACCCTCTAAGCTTAGCGAACCACTGTGTAGCGAATCACAGGCTCTCGACTAGTATTGTACAAGTTTGCAGCGAGTAGGGGGTTCAGTTTTTATGTCCATAAGTAATTAATGTTAGTCTTCCAAAGGGTGGCTGGAATGTTTATAGACACTCACCCCTTTCCCATGCATCATGACATACCCCTCCCCCCACCCATCACCACCACCATTCGACGCACTCTTTAGTAATGACCTAAATACTTACGTGCATCTAAAGGTTCTCTGTAAGTACATGTCTTATTTGTTTATGTACGGTTTTTAAAATCAATTCATATCAAGAAGAGGTACTGTTTGATGACCCAACAGTTTAATTTTATGGTTACAGGTTACTTTGCTGATTCTTAATAGATCAATGTTCATAAAGGAACTGAAAATAAAATTTACTCTATTTTCTTTTTTTATGCATGTGAAAGTATGCGAACTGCACATTGAAAATCACGTCAATATTTTAATATATATTTCATGTTGTCATGTTGTTTATTTATTAATACAGTTCTTTTTTTTTTTTTTTTATCTATGATCACAAGGAAGCTTTCAGTTAATATTAAGCTATTCAATACTAATATCTGGAATTGTAACCACGGAAACTAAAACAAGTATTGTTCTGTTCATTTGTTTGTTATTCCAACGACTGCCACTTCGCCGTGTGACGTCATGGGAGATGCGCGTGATACCTACCGTCTGCTGTTCTGGGTACTGTGACAGCCACTTTCTATTAAATGACTGGTTATCGATGAAAATTTGTGAAATTAAATAATAAGTTTCACAAAAATAACTATTATATAAAGCGTAACATTTAGGTGTTGACAACTAGCTGTTAGAGAATTTTAATCAATAATTCTACTGGTTATCTACCAAGTACAGGTAATCATACAAAACTACTAATATTTTGTGTTTTTTTTGTGTGTGTTTGTAAGGGATCACTTGGTCCATACAGTTGACGTTGTATTTACTGCAAACAGCAGTATTTTGTACTCCACTTCAAGTGCATTGTATTGTGTGTCCAAACATTGTATCCGTTACACGATTGTGAGTTTATCCGTGAAACCCTTTACAGTATAAATAGTTAGTTGGCACGTTCAAATCTACGTTTTATTTTTATTTTTTTATTAGATTAACTATGTAAAAACATACAAAAATGTGCGTATTTTAAAATACAATAAACTTCAAATATTATGTTTTAAATTTATACAGAGCATTGTTATAATTTTTAAGCTTGATCAAAATATTCTTCGATTGAATAGATGGTTATGTTCAAAATAAAAGTTTTCACTTCTAATTTACATTTTTAGTATTTTTCTATATTTCTTATGTTTAGTAATAGATGAGAGTAAAAATGTTTCCAATATTTGTAGGTAGTTTTTTTGTAAAAATCTTTATTATGAGTATTTTTTAAATAATGTTTTTTTTTTAGCATGTGTATTTTTTTTTCTATCATTGTATCAGAAAAATTTTTTTTGGTTATATACAATTCATAAACTGTCAATATACCTAATTCTGTAAAGTGATTTTTGTTTATACGTTTTTAATTTTTCGAACGTTATTCAATTTTAATAAAGTTCTAATTGCTGTTTTTTTTTTTACTCGAAATTAATTTCAAAATGTTATCTAAACTCCTCTTAGTTTCTGCTACATATAAAGTAATTCCATATTGTATGCAAAAATATATGCAAAATATATAATTTTTAAAATATTCAAGTTACAAAAATAATCAAACCTCCATGAAACGTACAAGGTGGAAAAAAAGATATGGAAACGCTTTCACAATTTTTGTATGACTTGTACATCACCATGGTTACAAATAAAATACTTTTTGACACCATTAGCGGCATTTCATCTCTTCAGGGGGTGGCCCACGAGGAGTTGAACGAAAATCTTCATCGTAAGCCCAGGTCGAGTTTGGTATCAAATGAAAGGTCTGTTCTAGTGGGATTTGTTGCCACAAACCAGACTTCGAAAGGTTTATCCTTTTCAGAGTAGCAGTAAGTTGAATTTTAAAGTAACTAATTTGAAAAATATTATTTCTCTGCTATTTGATGCTTTCAAGTAAATTATTCGGATTAGAAATTATACTTCATAGAACACAATTATAAAAAAATTAAATTATCAAATTGAAAAAAATTACTTTGTTGTGAATGCGTTTCAATATGTTTTCACCATGTATAATCTAGAAATAACTCTTTTACAGAAACTATCAATATGGGAATTACAGTCTAAATTACTGTGCAATCCAAGAAATAACGTTTCTTTTTCAATTGTAATTGTTATTAGAAAATGTTATAAGAGAAATCTGCTTCTTGTTTTTACGAAATATAAATTCAAACAGAGTGGTTCTTAAATGATTCAAAAGTAAAAGTTTGTTTAGACGAATCAACTTAATAATATTAGTTATAGTTTTGTTTGAATATTCTTTCACACGTTTTTTTTTTTTTTTTTTTTTTTTTAAGGAAAAATGCTTATATCATCTGCATGCATGCAAAGATTGGTAAGATGTTTTGTTTAAAACATGTTGTATGATTGATTTAATCCTTCATGATAACAAATTAAATAAACGGGCCTAAGACAGATCCATGTGGTACGGAGTGGTTTATATTTTTCAAGAGGTCGTAAAATTAATTACTCGGTGATTTTGTAATCCTTATGACATGTATAGTTACGATACATTACTTATATATGTGTAAGTAGATTCGGTGGTTTTAAATCGATCTAAATCAATTTAAAATAAGTTAAAATTGAAATAAAATCGCTACATTTACTTACATACATGAAAGTAATGTATCGTTACTAAACATGTCATAAGAACTACAACAAGACCAAGCAATTAATTTTACGACCTTTTAAAGCCAAGAAAACATAATTTAGAACAATGTTTTAGAAAACAATTGTTTAGAGCTTTTTACTCAAAAATTTTAAATACATAATTTCATGAAACTATAGAAAACATTCCTATCAACCAGTAATAACGATGTAAATTTGATGTATAGTAAAAACTAGTTAAACTTCCGGTACTTTTTTGTTCCAACCAGGAAAAGAATTATTAAAACTTTAAATAAAATTAAAAAATTCTTAGTCATAACGTACGATCAAACAAGGAAAACAATGATGTGATTATATTTTCTGTAGGCCTCTTTGTGCCTTAAAAAAACTTCCTTCAAACTCGAGTGTACATAATTTCTGCGTCGTCAGCAACAATTTTGTGTGTGTCATTTTAAAGGTGTCGTTAAGACGAAAAAATTTTATACGAGTATTTACCCTTTTTCTGTACCTCCTGTAATTTTTGAGAAATAAGTGGAAATACATTTTTAACGTAATTTCATCTTGCTTTATGTTACATATGACACTCACCTACAAAACCGAATGACCTATGGTAAATTCTCAAATCTTTCTGTCATGAATTAAAATTATACAATAAATTAATTGTAAAGTTTTGCTATATTTAATATTTCTATTAACCTCTACTTTGTCGTCAGAAAACAAAATAAAATCTGTTTTCCTAAATAAAATGGACAAGAGGCTAACTTT
>JAQJVL010008125.1:0-20999 GCA_035578905.1 Stictocephala bisonia
TCTTAATATTATATTGAAGGTCATTTGTGCCCGTCACAATCACCAAACAATCATTTTTGCCCAATTCCTCCAACTCAGAGACAGCCGAACGAAGAACATAGCAAGTTTTCCCATTTGGAATGGTATGGCCACGAACTTTAAGCGTTGGCTGATTATAGACAAATAAGGAAGCTAATCTTTTACCATGACTATCTGAAAACAAGCGAATGTTTTTTTGATTTGGAATGTCCTCCCCTCGGTCAGACTCCGAGTTTTTAGCTTGGGCATCACAAACAGTGTTCACATTACTTTGCTCAGTTTGGGTTTGGGTTTTTGAATTTTTATTTAATGTATCAGTAATGTAACTATTTCCTGTAAAATTTTTTATTAATTCTTTGGCTCTATGATTTTTATTTTTTGAGTATTTTTCATTGGCTTGAGGCACATTACACTCATTAATTACTGAGCCCTCATTACTATGATTTAAAACATTAAATCTATTTACAAGCGTCAGGGACTTAGCGTTAGTTTTAATCTTATTGGCGGTTGTTTTGGCCTTGGGCTTAATCACAGTCTCCAACCATCTATTTTCTTGGTCATCTTAATAGGTTAAACCCTTTTAGAATAGGAACCTTCAACTAGAGTATTTACGACTAAGGAAGGGCTGTCATATGCAAATGACTCACTCGTATTAAGCATACACGTATCGTCAGTAGGAATATGTTCAGACATACTAACTATTCTTTATTTTGTACGTTGGCACTCTCCTTATAGTTACTATTTACAATAAACTGTGGTACAATAATATTATTTGGATACAATAAACTGTGGTACCAGTTAAGAAAATGTTGTTGAACAGAAGACTTTTTACTACAAAAAGTATCATTTATAAGTTTAGTATAAGTTAGCATACTAATGCCACATTCAAAACTGTTTTTCTGCTGTGTGCACTCAACTTCTTTAAGACAGGAAATGTCAATATTTAGTTTATTCAAAACTTGTACTGATACAGAATGATTGCATTCTGAAACAGAGTCAAAATGAAAAGCTTCGTATCTAATAAGGTCTAGTTCCAGCTCTGGTCTGTCAGGTTGGCCGTCATTTGGATTGTTCTACGCCAGAAGATCACCATGTCCGGCTAGAGACTCCAAAACGTATGTGTTCATTTGTAATTTCTAATATCTAATCACCCTTTTGGTGAAAATACTTTTGTTTCAATGATAATTTTAATCGGGCTTACTTGTGTTTTCAGGGTTTTGTTCAATTTATGTTTTTTGTCGGGATATTTGTTAACCTAGGTTCGAGCCACGTGCTCAATGTTACCTTTTTAGCATTAATTGCTTTTTATATCTGGCTTTATAATTAATGGTAGTTCTGTATAATGTTTTGTTGAGCCTTTTTACAGTTGGAGTTACCGATTTACCATATTTTTGTTCATTGACAATAACCTAGCCTATCTGTGTAGTTTGATTTTCATGTTATAACCTATTGCTCCTGTATCAATAGCATAGTTTTCAGTTTGTCATTTTTAGTTCCGTATACGTAATTAATTCTTGGGTAATTTGTTAAGTTGTAATTTGTTTTACATCTGATTTTCCAACATGATTATTCTTAGCCTAAAAATGGATCTTTTATTTTCTAGTGTGCTCCAATCATGTACAATTTTGTCTGTTCTTGTTTTGTTTTGCCATTTCATGTATTAGTTGTTATGTGTAGTATTTTTGTTGTTGTGGCTGTACTATTTTTAATTGCTGAGTTTGGCCTTGCAGTCCAGGGTACTTGACTGGGACGTTCTCCCTCAGCCTGCCGTCCGGGGATGGTCGACCATCTACACTGCCAGCCTGGCCTGAGGACCATGTATAGAGGCCATTTACGATCCTGCGGCCCCACCTACTTCCTTGGGTAGGAGTCTTCTGTCCTCAGGTCAGTGCGTTCCATCTTGTTTTCCCGGCGGCTGAGCTGGGGGTGGATAATAAAAAAAAAAAGAAGAAAAAAATGTTTGTGGAACTATTTAATGGGGCCTAGGCCTAAAACTTGAACTTTTACAGTGATTCTATGAAACAGCCATGGGGACTTATATATACTATATTGCGTAAAGAAAGAAAAACCTTTAAAAGCAAAAAGAACTTTTGGTGTTATTATTTAATGTTATTTATTTTAATTAGTTTATTCTGTTGTTATATTTTTGTAGAGTTTATATTTGTTAGGTCCCTATGGTTAAGTTATGTTATTTATTTATTGTTTAGGCCTAGTGATATAGTTATTGTTAGTTATTTATTTCTTCGTGTACTGTATTATGGGTGTCTTGAAGGGACTTTTTACTAGAACGGTACCTTGTTATACTTTTTTTAAAATTGTTTAATTTGTAAATTCACCAAAAGGGGATTAGGGTTCTTTTACTCAACTTCCTATTCGGAGCTGCCCAGGGATTCCGGCTTACTCCCTGGCCTCAGTGGAATCATAGGATGTGGGCTAAATTGCCGGGTTAATTGTTGTTATCCAAAAGTTTTCTAAATTTTCACTTTTAATTGGGTCTTTAATTTCTTACGTTTTGGGTGTCTCAGGCTAGGCTGCAGATAGGCCATGTAGTTGTTAATTTTGGTAATTGTAGAGTTTGTAGTTTTTTTAGCTTTTTGTATTATCTTGTTAATCTTAGTGTTTCTTGTTATTTATTTAAGTGCAAATTGATATTGGGGCCTTCTGCCAATTAATATTGTGGCCTTATGCCGTTTTTGTTTGATTAATATTTTGTTCTCTCTTGAAATAATTTAGTTTTGCTCAGCTGCCGAGTTTTATTTTGACCCTCCAACTGCCACCCGTGATCCCATCGCTTGACTTGTTTGAGCCATCCCCCAGTTGGCACGCTTTCCAGCTTTGGTGGGGGGATGGGTCTCATACTTCAACAATAAAATGAGACAAGTATATTATCCCTCAAAAGAACTCAACATTGACGAAGGTATGATGCTTTGGAGAGGCAGATTGGTTTTTCGTCAATATGTGAAAGAAAAACGCCACAAATACGGCATTAAGTTTTACTCACTTTGTGAAAGCCAAGGGATTACGCTGCAACTGATCATTTATGGATGGTCAGATGACCAAGAAGTTGGTGGAGTAGGCCATGCAGCTAAAGTTGTGATGAAACTAATGCAACCTTATCTTGGAAATGGCCACTCAGTCTATATTGACAATTACTACACAAATTTCAGTTTGGCTGCACAATTGTTGGGGAACAAAACCTATTGTACAGGAACAGTCAGGATAGATAGGAAATTTGTTCCTTAAGTAATAAAGGATGCCAAACTGCAGAAAGGTGAAATGACACAAGTTTATGCTGAAGGAGTTTGCTTAGGAAAATGGAAAGACAAGAGATATGTTACATATCTATCAACTGAGCATGAAAACACCATGGCAGTAAGTTTGAACAGACATGGTCAACCCAGAAATAAGCCTTTGCCCATCGTTCATTATAATGTTTATATGAAAGGTGTGGACAGAGTAGATCAAATGATGGCCCACTACCCATCAGAAAGAAAAACAGTCAGATGGTATAAGGTTTACGTTCATTTCATCCAAGTGATATTAGTGAACGGGTTAGCTATCTACAATGCCACTAATGTGGACAACAAGCAACAGTTGTACGACTACAGATCCTTGGTAATCCGTGCATTGCTTCCACCAAACGTACCAAACCAAGTAGTCAGTACAAAGAAAAGACCAAACCACGTCCTGTCAAAAACAGAAGATCGACTGGCAGATGGCAGAAGGAAGAAAAGAAAATGTAGGCAGTGCACAAAAAAAAAGAAACGAGCTGAGACTGTCCATTATTGTCCTGGCTGCCCTGATCAACCCGCTCTATGTGCTGTCAGGTGCTTTGACTTCTATCATGACACCATGTGAACTAAGAAGAAATATGGGTGGGTGGATGGGGTTGTAAATATTGTATATTTTCGATTTTTGCGTTTTGTAAATCGTAAGACGTCTAAAGACGTCTTCTCTTTTTGCTAATTTCCACGCTTGTATGGGACATTATAAGTCCATAGTCGGACTTCAAAGTGAATAGAAAGACTGTACATACATAGAAACCACGAGGAAAAACAATTTTATTTCAAGAAATCTACCTGTGACGCTAAGGACGTCTTTAGACGTCCTAACCTATGACGTCATCCTGCTGAACCGGAAGTGGTGAGAAACAAGTTTATTTCAGCGCATCTGACCTACCATTACCATAAGGTAGGTGGATCTCCAGTAAATTTGTTTAGCAATGTAGCAGTATATTAGTAAAATTTTTAGCAGTCAATGTGTTATAGAATTTTAAGAATTTGGAATAAATTTTAAATTTTACTTTTTAAGTTGTTTAAGCGGTTCCACAACTTCCTCGTATTAAATAATGTGTTTTAGTTGGGTGTTGTCAAGAGATGGGGATAACAAAAAGAAAATATTCATAATTATTTTATTATTAGCCTTTAGCATTTTGTACAATGTATATCAATTTGATGTTAGATTTAGTAGTTTAACTTAGGTGGAGGTCAGATCGAGAGAAGTGTGGTGAAGGTCAGAACTCGGGTCATGGTGCTGGTGGCATTGAGGAGTGGAATATATACGAGGTTGGCGGTTGGAGTCGGGAGAGTCGAGGGGACGTTGGTCTCTCGAGTGTAAAGGGAAGGTCCTGGGTTTATGTAGGGTCCTAGTCAGGACTTAAGCCCGCTACACACGTTCAATTCGGCTTGTCAATTCGATGTGAACAAGCCGAACTGACAAGCCAAATTGACCGTGTGTAGGCAAAGGTTTGTCCAATCGATGTGAGCTCAAGCCAAAAATTTGAACTGATGGCATGATGTAAATTCATCATTTCTGCTTGACACATCGGCTTGACGTCAAGCCGAATTGATCGTGTGTATGGGAGCGTCAGTTCAGTTCCTCAAATCAGTTGTTTGCGCATGCGCACCAGTGATTGGCGTCTGTCTAGCAACAACTGTCCCGCGTATTTTTTGCCGTGTGCGTAGTCAGTGACATCGATATCCCTTTTTCAAGAGACACCACGTTTTGTTAAAGTTGTTTTTTATCAACACAGTGCAATGAGTTCTTGGAGTAAGGATTTCCTTCTTCAATTCATAGAGTTGTTTAGGGGGGAAGAATGCCTATGGAAGATAACCTCTAAAGATTATCATAATAAAGTGAAACGTGAGGCAGCTTATAAAACGCTCATACAAAAAGTTAAAGAGATCGATCCTCTAGCCAACAAAACCCTAGTGACGAAGAAGATAAACAGTTTGAGAACTGCATTTCGCAAAGAACTGCGTAAAACAGGAAGTTTGGTTAGTGGAATGAGTGCAGATGACGTTTATGTACCCAAACTATGGTACTTTGATCAGTTGTTATTCTTGACGGATCAAGAAGTACCAATGATGTCCAAATCTTCGTTATCAGCAGATGTGGTAAGTCTTAATTGTAATCAGTTAAATGTATTAAAAATTACTTTCATTATTTATAACTGAAGCTTTATCATTGTAGAACATTTACTCACATCATACATGGAAAGATATGGTATAAATAACCAACTCAATTCTCAGTGGTTTTTCTTCCACAGTTATAACACTTGTTTATTCTGTAAGGTAAATCAATTAGGCCTACTTTATATTGTTTACTTATAATTAATTAATTGCTTATTAATTACTTATACTGAAAAATTGAGTTAAACGTAAAAAACTGTTCTTGAACAACACAGTAAGTAGTTTGATGGAGCTGGGATTAAAATGTGTGAAGAATTTAGAACAAACTATTTGTAGTTTTCGTAAGTAAAGCTTTATTATTCTATAATATTAAATTACTTAACAGAATGAAAAACTCAATCGTCAGTGGTTTTTCTCAAAAGAAATCATATAATTGTATATAAGGATAAATTAAAGATGTGTTTAATGGCAATACTAAACATTACCAGTGGATTAAATCAAGGTCATAATACATTTTTATGTTATACTAGCAATAATATTAAAACGTAAAAAGTTGTAACACAGCCAGTGCCTTATAGAGAGCTATATTACACATATTTGTCCTGCCATGGAACTTTTCCATTCCCATTAAAATACTCTACGAATCTGTCCCTTGTGTTCTTTCCACCTTTCCCTTTCGTTCCTTTTCGATTCTTTTGTAGTTTCCTTCTCGTCTCCATACGTAGCCCATTAATTATTACTCCATTGCTCTCTTCGTCAAAACATTCAGAAGGGGTGTACTTATTTGGTGAAGTATCTCGCAGAAAGTTATGTAGAGCGCAGCACGCAAGCACGACATCTGTAATTCTATCAAGACGCAGGTTAATAGGCTTTTGGAAAACTCCAAACCTAGCCACTAAAATTCCAAAAACGTTTTCGATGATTCTTCTTGCACGTGAGAACCTGTAGTTGCAGATTTGTCGCTCATAGTTTAGAACGCTAGCATTAAATGGCTTCATAAGGTCTTCTCTCAGTTCAAAAGCTTCGTCTGCTACGAATACGTATGGCAGTAGTGTGCCGTCGACCATTGTTGGTTTGGGCACTGACAGTGTTTTTTTCAACATTTTCTCATTTATGTCACAACACGATAAAACCCCTCCATCTGACACACGTCCGTTGACACCAAAACTGAAATATATCAGTCTGTAGTTGTAGTCTGCAATAGCCAAAAGGACTTGGCTGTGGAACTTCTTGTAATTAAAGAAGAACGACCCACTTCCAGGTGGAGGCACTATAGGCACATGCTTTCCGTCTATTGCCCCCAGACAATTTGGAAAGTTCCATCGTTCATGAAATCCTCTAGCGATAGCCTTCCATTCTTCCTCACTTGTAGGAAACTGTAAAACCAAAAAAATAAATTAGAAATTACTAAAAGTATATAAATTAAATTAATTTCCTTAATGCAATTTTTTAGGTTGCTGATGACGACGACGCCAATAATGATAATGATGATGATGACGTTGATGATGTTGATGAAACCAATAATGGAAGTGGGTTGATTACCAGCCCTGCTCTAAATGCATCACAACTAATGGACAACCAAAGCGTTCGATCACAGACACCGCCCACACGCCCATCTTCCACCGCTTCCACCGCCAGTACTTCTCGAGTGACCCCAAATCAGTTTAAGCGACAAAAAAAGGTAGAAGACAAGGTATTACAAACTGTTGGGGAAAAGCTATCTGAATTAAGGCGTGAAGATCAGTTTGATATATTTGGACGCAATGTAGCAGCTAAACTTCGTGCATTGCCTCAAGAACAGCGCATCTACGCTGAGAAAAGAATTAATGATGCTCTGTTCGATGCTGAACTTAACGCTTTTCAACGAAACTCAATGACTACCCGCCAAAATGTAGCACCGAACCCTATCACTACTTCTCAACCCATTTATCACCAGCCACCAGCCCACCGTCCGCAACCCCAAATTCCTGCAAACCCGAGTTTTATTGCTAATGATGCTACACATGACCACCACCAACAACGCCCGCAACATCAAAATTTGTTCACAGATCAGCAAAACCCATCATCAGATGTCTCTGACTACTACTCCTCTTTCATGCCTAGTGATCAGATCTAAATTAAGTTTGGAATATTATATCAAGTTCAGCTTTTATATTATTTTGCCAGTAAATTTATAACTGAAAAGTTTGAAGTATGTTATTACGTTTCGTTTTTAGGTAATTTTGACAGTAAGTTTAAAGCTGAAAAGTTGGTATAAGTTTGAAATATGATAACAATTTCAGTTTTTATGTTATTTAGACAGCAAATTTATAGCTGAAAACATTACGATTTATTAAAATAAATATTGAATTTACATTATTCAAATAATGTAACTCAAATCATTAACTGTTAAAAATGTTAACATGTACTTATGTTTTTGATAAAACACATTAATTTTTTGATTTAAATAAATTTGTGTTTCTGACAAATGATGATTTTTCATTCGGGAATTGCCTTCTTTTTGTAGCAACTGAAATAATATTACTCCAGCGATTACACATGTAATAATAAATTTAAAACACGATTTAAATGTGTTATGAGTAAATATATATATAATGTTCAACAATGTTTGAGGTGCCTGTAGTTATTCTTATTTCAACAAAACTTGTAGGCTAAACAACACAAAATAAAATTACTTACCTTACAGAAGTCATTCTTCAACACTTTTAAAATTGCTTTGCAGGTTTCCTCTATAATGTTACCAAGTGCCTGTGGGGAAACGATTGTTGAATATTTTAGGTCTTCCAGTGACCTGCCGGTTGCTAGGTAACGTAGAGTAGCTGTTAGTCTTTCGTGTGGAGTGATTGCTGTTCGCATAACAGTGTCCTCCTTCTTTAGGAACGGAGAAACACGGGACAGCAGGTCTAGATATGTTTCTTCGTTCATCCGCAAATAATTATGCCAATCTTTGGGATGAAATCTAAGCTCTTTTAAAAGATTAACATGGGAGTACTGGGTTCTTTTTAAAAGCCAGTCTTTAGTCCACACATTTCGCTTGAAATGACGCCTTCTTCTTTTCACAATTAAACAAGCCACTGCACCATACATCAGTAGTAACTCATCGTCCGAAAACATTTTAGCAATTTCCGAAACACAAGCACGACCACATCGGAGTTCACATCGAATTGACGCACAAAACTGAACGTGTGTATGGGATTGCTGCGTCAGTTAGAATTGACAGTTCTAACTGACAAGCCAAACTGACAAGCCGAATTGAACGTGTGTAGCGGGCTTTAGGGATTTTTCTTGTTGAGTCGTAATAAAGGGGAGTTATTTTTAGCCAGTTTGAGTTCGAGACGACCTAACACAAGTAAGTAATAATAATATTAGAATTATAAATTTTTACAGGTCCATTGCCAGCAGCACCATTTTCCCAAGTTCATTTGTATTTATGTAGTATTGTATTCATGTATATTTCAGTTAGAGTTGGAGAACCTAATTGTGTAACTATTTAGTATTTTATTGTTGTAAGACTTGTGTTGATTACTTGTTTATATTAAGACATCCTCTTATATTATTATTATTGTGTTTGATTCTTATTGAAGTTATTACTAATTAAATCAATCTATAAGATTTAGCAGCCAAGCGAGTATTGTTATTTACGCCCAAGTCAACTTTGTAGGTTCTAGAAAAGGGGGGTTTGTGACAGGTGGTGGAGACGCCGGTTCAATTCAAGAAGATAGGAGACAGGTGGTAGATGCGCCGACGTTTAATACTCTGAGTTAAAAATATAATATTTCTTTTACAGGAGTAGTGCATTTATATTTTTGTTTTACTTGTTTTTTATAAAAAGTGGGAAACATTTTATAAATTAATAGTGTTTTTTATAAGTTTGTTTTGCCAAATTTAATAAAGCATTTAAAAGAGAGTTTTTAAAGTGTTATTTATGTGCTTGATTTAAGTTTTATTCTTTGAGATACTTTGAAATTATAATTTGATAAAATGTTTCTTGATTGATTTTGAGTTAGTTAATTATAAGAGTATATTTCTTTTAAAGTTGTAGATATTTGATTCTTTAAAACGCTTCTTCTTAACGAAGCAGATTGTCCGTTCAGTTTAGTAGGTCAGGTATTTAGCTGACGAACTAGTTAGCAAGGCTCGATTTCAACGGACATTGACACGTTTGTTTTGCACATTCTTTTCCTTGTTTAACAAATTATGGGTTATTTTGAGTTATGAGTTTAGACAAACTTTCCTTAACTGATATTTGGGGTTTAACTAGTAATCAGGCTATAAAAATTTTAGACGATTTACAAATAAAAATTCATTCAGGGGCTTCTTTAACCGAGCTTAGAGCTTTAATTGCTAGACATAAAAAACAAATCCTGGAAGCTAAACCCGTTGATAAAGATCAGGAAGAACAGTCGGGCGAAAACGAAAACTCCCAAGAAAGAGCTTACGAAAATCAGAGGAGGCGGACGGGCTCGTGAATATTTACACAAACCAAGAGGCTTTAGACGGCCTTACAAGTATCCAAAGTAATATTTACGAAGATATAGATTCACAAATAGACGATTTTAGTTCACGGCAATCGACACCCTCTCCAGACTTACTAAATACAGAAATAAACATGGCTACGGAAAAACTTCCATTTTTTCACCCTGGGACATTTTCGGGTTCAATGGCGGAGTCTATTGACAGTTTTCTAACACGAATGGATAGGGCTGCCTTAGTAAATAATTGGTCAGAAGATAAGAAAAAAAACCTATTTACCAATGTATTTAACAGATACAGCTTTAACTGTTTTTGATAACCTAGAAAGAAAAAACCCTCGTATGACTTGGGACGAAATAAAAATCGAACTTTGCAAAACTTTTTCACCTGTTGAGTCACATGAACTTTTATTAGCAAAATTAAACAGTAGGGTGCAGCTACCCACAGAAAGCGTAGTACAATATATGGCCGATGTTGAAAGACTTTGTGCATTAACAGACAGGAATATGGATGAGAGCAAAATTTGTAATCACATTTTAAAGGGACTAAATCCAGGAACGCTTCAATTAGTGGCGTTAATGGATAACTCAACCTTAAATAAATTAAGGAAAAATATATCAAAATACGAAATGTCGTCTTACATGATGAAACAACGGTTAGGGCTGGAAAACACAAGCGTCGGCACAGGGATAGTAAACAAGGAAGAGGACATAAACCACAGGATGGACAGCGTCGAAAACGCAATGAGACGACTACAGATCAGCATGGTGAGGGACAGTCAAAACAACAAATCAGGAGGGGAAAACTACTACAACTACAGAGGGAACCGACAGGACCAGAGGGGATGGCAAAACAATTACAGACAAAAGGACTAGAGATGGGCAAGAACAGTTAATTTCCGGAACAGTTGGAACCGGAACAACTCCAGGAATTGAACTGTTCCGTAAAGCTGTTCCGGAACAGTTTATGAAGAACAGTCAGATTGTAACCAAGACCAGCTAGATTCGTCCAACTCCTGAGTGTTCGGAATCGTTTGGAACCCTGAGTCTAAGGGTAAAAACATTTCTCTGCAAAAAAAAACAATTATATTTCTAAAGTGGGTTAAATCAATCATATTTGGATAAATTCTTGCTTTTAATAAATTTATAATTATACAAAACTGGTTGGACAAATGAGAATGCCAGACAATTAATTAATCATCCATTTATGAATTAATCATCCAAAAGACAAGAAAGTAACATTGTACAAATTAGTTCACATATTTAAATTCAATAAATATTTTAGAAAACTAATATAATAATGAACAGCTACAGAAAAACGAAAATAGTAGATAAAATAACAAAATCAAAACGTAAAATTACCATCAATAATATGGTAAAGTAAATTATAGTACTAAGACATACCATTATTTCCTAAATAAAAAAAAAAAAAAAAAAAAAAAAAAAACATGAAAGTACAGCAAATATAATAAAAAAACTATACATTATTTTTATAATACAACATCAGGCCTATTATTTGCAGAATTCAGAATAGTTATAAAATACATATATACTTATATACAACTGTTTGGACAAAAGAAAAAGTCTATTGATAACCCAACAGACAAGAAAGTAAAATTGTAAAAATGAGTTCCCATGTTTAAATTCAATACATATTTTAGAAAACTAATATAATGATGAAGAGGTACATACAAACAAATATAGTAGATAAAATAACAAAATCAAAACGTTAATTTACTATGAGTAATATGGTAAAGTGAATTATACTAAGAATCGGATTAGTTTAAACTATTCATTGTTTATTGGCCGGATGTGTGTCGAGTTAGTCTTCAACGAGTCCGTCTTCAGCAAACTGTTCCGGAACAGTCATTTCTATTTCTGGTTAACTGCGTATGTGTGACTCAAACGAGTCCGTCTTCAGCAAACTGTTCCGGAACAGTCATTTCTATTTCTGGTGAACTGCGTATGTGTGATTCAAACGAGTCCGTCTTCAGCAAACTGTTCCGGAACAGTCATTTCTGGTGAACTGTTCCGGAACAGAACAACTAACTCTAGAGAACAGTTCCAATAAGACTGTTCCGTTCTTTTTGGCCCATCTCTAAAAAGGACTACAGCGGGCCAAGTTTCAACCACGAGTTTGAGCGAGACGACTACAGACATCGACATCAAGAATACAGACGGGGGTGGCAGAATCAAGATTACACGAGAGGTAGAGAAAACAACTACAGGACCAGAGGTGGATACGACTACAGGGCAGAACGAGCAGGAGGTCAACATCAAGGGAGGACATGGAGAAATGAAGATAGAAGACAGAACGAGGTTACTTCCAACTACAACAGAAATAGGGGTAGAAGTCCAGTACCACCAAACTATCCACGGAACAGGGATGATTCGAGGAAAAACAATGAGGAAGGATGTTTTAGATGTGGATCAATGGAACACTACGCTAGGGGTTGCAAAGCTAGATTTCAAAAAAACTAGACATGCTGGAGGGCAATCTACCCTCTGAAGGCGGAAAAGAAATTCGGAAACATCTTTACAAACATGGTTCAATACCAAGGCTGAGTGATGCGAGGCCACAGGAGGAGTCAAGGTCGGGAATACGAGGTCAAGTCAGCGAGAAATCTACAACTGCTGACGCTCCCATAATGTCAACAATGAACAATGCTGACCTCGCTTTGAATGTAGAGGCAACTGTGAACGATAAACAGTTGTATGTGATAATAGATTCAGGAAGTAACGTGAGTTTGATAGATGATTCCCTTATCAACTCAAAAACAATAATAAGAAAATCGAATACAATTTTGACTTCAGCGAACGGGACACCTTTAGAATTGTTGGGCATCACACAAATAAATTTATTAATAGATGGAATTGTATTTCAGCAAACGGTACATGTGGTAAGAAACCTAAATTGCAAGGCATTATTAGGCAATGATTTTTTACTTGATAAAAAGGTAATAATAAACTATGAACATAAAACTTTAAGATTAAAAATGGGAGAAAATTTTCACACTATGAATATGGGACACAAGTGGGTTACTGAAGTATCAAAAAACGGATTATTTTCCAATAAGCTCGTTTTTACCACACAAGACGTTCAGTTAAAACCACTTCAAAGAACTTCAGTACCAATTATTATTCAAGGAGAAAACTTTAATCTCAATTCGTCGGAATTTTTGGCTCACTGCAACATGATAGAAAAAAGGAACTTATTTTGTTGTAAGGCAAGCGATGGGAATTTGTCAAAAGTGGAAATAACAAATTTATCTAGGACAACTACAACATTGTTAAACAACACGTGTGTGGGAGAGTTGCGATATTTTACCAATTATTCTGTCGACTTGATACAGGACAACACTAGTTTTGGCAACATAAATACAGACCAACCTTTACAGGATTTAGCAGGAAACAAAATTGATTTAAATCAAAATTTGTCACCAGAAAAATATAAAAAAGCAAAGGAACTAATATTAAAATATCGCCATGTATTTGCTAAAAATGATGATGATATCGCAATTGCTAATGATACGCCATGTACCTTTGAAATGAAGACGGAAAAACCAATTCATTGTGCGCCATATCGTTTATCTCAAGCTGAAAAAGTGGAATTAGATCGCCAGATCGATCAATTGGAAAAAGCAGGGATTATAAAAAAAGCTAGGACAGATTTCGCTTCACCAGCATTTTTAGTAAAAAAACCAAACAATAAAATGAGATTAGTTGTCAACTATACTGAACTTAACAAAAACATAGTTCAGGATCGCTTTCCTCTTCCTAGAATTGATACTATTTTAGACACTATGGAAGGGTCACACTATTTTTCAAATTTGGACATAAACCAAGCATTTTTTACCTTACCCTTAGATCCAAAATGTCAGAAATACACTGGATTTGTTACACATAAGGGGTTATATGTCTTTCAAACGTGTCCTATGGGAATAAGTATTGCGAGTCAATGCTTTACAAGGGCAATGACTGGTTTATTTTCAGACTTGTTGTACAGTCAGGGAATTGTAATATATGTGGATGACGTATCAGTTGCCAGCCCAGATTTTAACACGGGCCTAGAAAGGCTAGAAAAAGTTTTTCAAAGATTGCAAGAGGGAAACTTGAAAATAAAAACAAGCAAATGTCATTTTTTATATGAAGAAACAAAAATGTTTGGTTTTAAAATAAATAAACATGGAATTCAACCTTTGGAGGAGAGGACTGAAGCAATCAAATGTCTTTCTGCACCTAAGACTTTAAAAGAGGTTCGATCTTTTTTGGGGGCCACCTCTTACTATAGAAAATTTATAAAAAACTACAGCACTATTGCCAGCCCACTTACAGACCTTACAAAAAAGGATAATACGAAATTTAAATGGGAAATAAAGCACCAAGAGGCCTTTGACACTTTAAAGAACGCACTTATTAACCCACCAGTTTTGTGTTTTTTCTCCGACAGAAAGGATACTGTGTTAAGGACGGACGCTAGTTATAAAGGTATAGCAGGTGAACTTTTACAAATTCAAGAAGATGGAACTTTGAAACCTGTTGCTTATGTAAGCAGAAAACTGTCCAAAGCTCACGCTAACTGGTCAGCTAGCGAGATCGAATTATATGCAATTGTTTATTGTTGTTTCCATTTCAGAAGTTTGTTATATGGGAAATACTTTGAAATACAAAGTGACCATAGCAGTTTAACCTATTATACACAGTTTAAAAATCTAACCTCAAGATTAAATAGGTTAGCTTTAAAATTATTGGAGTTTGATTTCAAGATAGTACACAAGACAGGAGCCAGTTTGAGGGTGGCCGATCTTTTGAGTAGATTTCCCACTGATAAGGAAATCGATCAGGAAATTGCTTCAGAAGAAGTCCTAATAAATGTAATAAAAACGATAAACTTAGAAAAATTACAACTGGAAGACCCAGCTTTGTTTAAAATTAGAATGGCATTGACTAATCCGGAGAATGCAGACAAACGATTAATGAGGACATCTAGGTTGTTTGTTTTGAAAGATGGCATTCTGTATCGCAAAATGTTTACTCCATGGCAATCCAAGGAAGTAATCGTGTTGCCAAAAGTGCTGATTAAAGATGTTTTGCAAGCTTACCATAATGCACTAACAAGTGGGGCACATGCCGGCATATCAAGAACATATGCAAAAATCCAGAGTAAGTACTATTGGGAGAATATGTCAACAGACGTTAGGAATTATGTCAAGTCATGTTTGGCGTGCCAGATAAACAAATCAGACAAACAGAAACCAGCGGGATTGCTCAAGCCTATCATTCCGACGTGTCAGCCTTTTACCGACATAACGATTGATTATGTTTCTCCCCTCACAAGAAGCAATAAGAAACAATACATCTTGGTTTGCGTAGATGCAACTACTCGTTACGCTGTTTGTCAAACTAGCGAAAATGCTGATGCCAAAACCACTGCAAAATTTATTTTACATAAAATAATTCCTAGGTTTGGAGTACCATGTAGAATACACTCTGACAGAGGCACGCATTTTGTTTCTGAAATGTTGAAACAACTTTATGAAGGATTGGGAATAGAAATGAAAATTTCCACGAGTTTTCACCCTCTGTCAAATGGTGTGTGTGAACGTTTTCATAGTACGTTAATGACAATGCTTAAAGGCTACGTAAATGAACGACATTCAGATTGGTCAAAATTTGTTGACTTTGTAACTTTTGCATATAACACAGCCACTCAAACAAGTTTGCTTCACTCACCATTCTACTTATTACATGGATTCGAAGCCACACAACCCATAGATTTAGCCATATTACCGAAGATTCCGGACTACGATGTGTTGTCATCACTAGAGGTGCTTCATAAAGTAAGAGCCGAAATACCTGAAATAATTAAGAACGCCCAAGAGAAACAGAAAACACGCTATGATTTGGGGAGGCGTGAAGTTATATATAAAGTAGGGGACAAAGTATTGTTACGAGTTCCTTTTAAGTCAACAAAAGGATCAAGAAAGTTGGCGCCTCTATATAAGGGTCCTTTCAGGATCACTAAAGTAATATCACCTTTGAACTATGAATTGGAACTGCTAAGGTATGGAAGATGGCAGAAAGATGTCGTTCACGTTAGCAGATTAAAGGCTTTTTATAAAAAGGAGGCCGAATCAGAAAGTGAGGTTGCAGTCCCTGAATGAATATAATAAAAAACCTTTCAAATATTTAAAATGGGGCTTGTGTTCATGTCAATAAAAATCGAGTTTTGTTAATTGTATTGATTTAAAGAGATTTTTATGAATTTTCAGTTTTATTATCATGTTGTACTTTAAGTTTGTTATGTACTGATCTAAACTTACTGGGTTTTTTTTTTTTTAGACAATAAGATGTGTTTACAGATTAAAATGGAGTCTATTACAAGGAGTTTACAACATGTTTAAATCATATATTGTTTTATATCTCAATTTGTTTATGATTTTGTATTTTGTTATGTTTTTAAGAAGTAAGCTTTGATTTTGGTTTGTATATATAATTATGATATGGTTATTTATAATGATGATTAATTATCTTTCAATAAGTATGTTTACAGAAATTGACGACTGCCAAGAGCGGACAAGGTTGCGCGTGCCATTGGTTGCTGTTTACAAACAAACTAACTGTTTGGGCCAACTTGTATAGTCAATATGTGGAATGTTTTGTAAACTTGTTTATGCTAACGCACCTATATTTGTTAAATACGAGGGTGTTTGTAAAACTGGTTTGAAAATTTAAATCTTATTTGTTGGAAAGGGTTTTGTTGTAACAACAGATTTTTTAAATATTTATTGTAATTATTTATATAAATTGATTAATTGTGGTTATTGTTAAAAGAGTTGTATAGAATTTATAGTTTATACCTTTGATGTTATTTGACCAAGAATATATTATTTTATTATTTAAACTGTTATAATTGTTTGTATAAAATGATTAATTGTGGTTATTGTTAAAAGAGTTGTATAGAATTTATAGTTTATACCTTTGATGTTATTTAACCAAGATTATATTGTTGTCTTATTTAAACTGTTATAAATTATTTTTAAGATTATTTAGAGGTTTATGGTAAATGATAAATAACGAAATAATAAAAATAAATAAAATGATAGTAATAGAAACAATGTTTTTAGCGGTTACCATGTTTTTGGGAACAGTAGAAGGTCATGTGAAGGTTTTTCCAGGTGGACATTTTAAACAATTATATCCATTATCCTTATATGAAAGTTCGGTACCTTTAACCTATATAATACCACATGATTTCCTTGCCTATACTACAGCATCACATTTTTCACTTCCTACGTCTCCTTTCAACGACCCATACTTGGCAAGAATGACTGGAATAGCAGTGGAGTTGGACAGACAGATCGAAGGTTTGCAGACCAGGATGGGCCCGAAGATGAACGCTACTTTAAGAACAAGAGGACAAAGAGCTATAGAATCTATAGGGGATTTCCTCCACTGGGGATTTGGAACAGCTACAGATGGTGAATTGCACAGTCTGACCAACAACGAGGAAGCCGTAAATAAACACCTCAACGCTCTTCAAGACGTGGTGAAAGGCGACCATGTGGACCTTGTACACTCCATGGACAGTATGAAGGGGTTCTCGACGAACGTCACTAAAGTATTGGCTAAAGTTAATGCGGCTCTGAGGATGATGGAAACCAACGTGAAGAACAACGTACCAGAAGAAGAGGTATTTAGGAGTTTGTTAACTTATATAATACGACTGCAGGCTCAAGTTTACCACAATTTATTCCTGGAGGATTGGGAGGATACCCAGTTGAAGTGTAGAGTAAACTTATTGTCTTCTTCACTTGTTACTAGAGATGTTTTGACTTCGGACTTAAAGATTTTAGCTACAAATATTTCAATGGATGGCTATAAGATAGCACTCTCAACGTCCGACATAGAGATATTTTACACTTTGCCTTTAACATCGTGTAAAATTTCACCAGGGAAGATTATTGTCACGGTGAAGATTCCTGTAAAAAGGATTGAAGAAAGTTGGACGTTATATGAATACATTCCATCTCCTTTGGCCTGGAGAAACTACACCTGTGTGTTATCACGTGAGCCAGTGTACATCGCAGCTAGCCAGGACAAATATGTGACGATCGCTGGAAAACAGTTGGAAGAATGTAAGAAGACTTCAGGATTATGCTTGATACCACGACAGAGAAAAGGAGGGAGCGTTTCAGCGTCCTGCGCAGAGAAGATGTTCAAAAGAGAGCCTGTAAACAGTCTACGAGAGACCTGCCCGTTCATCTGTGACACTGCACGACAAGGGATATTGATTACAGAAGTTGGGTTTGATTCCTACATAATTACTCATCCTACCAAGTTTCTTTCTTTGAATTGTTCTAATTCCTCAATCCAATTTCCTACAAACTATCCTGGAGCCTTTGAAATTGTTTTACCTTGTGATTGTTTCCTAGCCGAAGGAAAATCCATTCTTATATCCCGGAAATATCCTTGTTTTTCAAACAATCATGATCCTATAATGACACATATATTACCTGTACTGTGGACTTCCTTAGACAACATTTCCTTAAATCCTTTGGAAAAACTAGCGAGGCCTACTTTTCAAAATTTTTCTAACGTTTTAGATTTAAACTGGAATTTAGTTTCTCCAGCTTTTGTGATTCATAATCAAATTCCAGAAACTGCCTTTGAGCACGTAGAACTCCCAAACACATGGTACGACATATATGACGTAGCATCCCTTAAGTATTATATTTTGTTTGGATGGCTAACTTTGTTATCTTTAGGAAATTTATACTTATTTTTTAAACTTTACATTTTGGCTATTATGTCTAGAGACAAGCCACCAAGATTGCCACCCAGAATTTCAGTTTAATATGTATTAGTACTTTGTTTAGGTGATATATATATATATATATATATATATATATATATATGTATAAACTAGTTCACGTTAGGGCTACTATTTTAATAAATTAAATGATAAATATAATAAAGTACCCTTTTATTCATTTTTTATAAAAATATAAAAATTTTTATAAAAAATGAATAAAAGGGTACTTTATTATATTTATCATTTAATTTATATATATATATATATATATATTAATGGAAAAATTCTGTATGTTTCAATTGGCGAGGGCGCCAATTTAGGGAAGAAAGGGGGATGTCAAGAGATGGGGATAACAAAAAGAAAATATTCATAATTATTTTATTATTAGCCTTTAGCATTTTGTACAATGTATATCAATTTGATGTTAGATTTAGTAGTTTAACTTAGGTGGAGGTCAGATCGAGAGAAGTGTGGTGAAGGTCAGAACTCGGGTCATGGTGCTGGTGGCATTGAGGAGTGGAATATATACGAGGTTGGCGGTTGGAGTCGGGAGAGTCGAGGGGACGTTGGTCTCTCGAGTGTAAAGGGAAGGTCCTGGGTTTATGTAGGGTCTTAGTCAGGACTTAGGGATTTTTCTTGTTGAGTCGTAATAAAGGGGAGTTATTTTTAGCCAGTTTGAGTTCGAGACGACCTAACACAAGTAAGTAATAATAATATTAGAATTATAAATTTTTACAGGTCCATTGCCAGCAGCACCATTTTCCCAAGTTCATTTGTATTTATGTAGTATTGTATTCATGTATATTTCAGTTAGAGTTGGAGAACCTAATTGTGTAACTATTTAGTATTTTATTGTTGTAAGACTTGTGTTGATTACTTGTTTATATTAAGACATCCTCTTATATTATTATTATTGTGTTTGATTCTTATTGAAGTTATTACTAATTAAATCAATCTATAAGATTTAGCAGCCAAGCGAGTATTGTTATTTACGCCCAAGTCAACGATCCCGGACGTGCGCAAATTACCCCATTTTTTTGTAGGTTCTAGAAAAGGGGGGTTTGTGACAGTGTTCAGGGTTGATCATACCCTTAGGTAGTCTTAAGATGTACTTTCTGTCTTCACATCTCAAGACAACCAACCGTAGTATATTCAACCACCTTGACAAAAAAGTATTTTTTAAATTTTCTAAGTCTGTTAATACGAGTCTTATAAAGGTTTTCCGCTGTTTGGCTAGAATGGCGAGTAGTAGTATTAGATCTGTCTTTCAGTTTAAGGTGAAGACTACAAAGTACCTCATTGTGAAGACAAACTCTAACACATTGCTCACCTTTCTTTTGACCTTTCTTAAAGAAGAATAAACAGGTTTTAGGAGGAAGGAAGGACTTTTTTCGGTGGGAAATGATTTTTTGACAGTTAGTGGATAAGGGTTGGTTTCTTAGCAGGGTGGGGGGAAAGGGCATTGCTAACAAATGATGATGATGATGATGATGATGATGAAATGCTGAAAAGCTCCGGGTGAGACCGGAGGAGTAGTAACAGCAGCAGTGTTCTTTGAAGAGATATTAGCTGGTTCGTCTTCTTCTTTTGAAGGACTAGAAGGCGGTGAAAAGATTGATTTGAAACGTTTTTGAGTAGAAGAAACAGCAGCAGAAGTAGATGGTGGACAGTCCAATTTCTTTTCAATAGAAAAAGAAGAAGATGATGATGGCGGTGGACATAGAGCTATAGTCAAGGCTTGCAGTAAGAGAGAAGTTGTGGCAGAAGAATTTCTTGATGGTTTGTACATTGTGTAGAAGAGTATTCAGTCGTAACAGAGTCGAGCAGAATGTGAGCCGAGAAACGTTTGCTTCGCTTTTATAAGGACGATTCTATGGGGTAGGGGTAAGGCTGGAGTAGGGGGAACTGTACATAGTTTAATATCTAGAATGGGCAAATATTTTGCAAGTCCTGAGTGTGGGTCAAGGTCAATTTACAAAATTATAAGAGCGGGGAACAGATCGGTAAATGATCTGGTCCCCATGTGTCTTTAAATATCTACAATGAGTGAATTTTACAATTCCTGAATGTACAAAGACGTTTGTAACTGAGGCCACTGAAGGTAAGTTGACTTTAGAACATGTTATGAAAGCTATTCAAGACTTGTCAACTGAACATAAAACCTCAATTAGAGAATTTAATAAATCATATGAGGCCATGAATGAAAAGTTAATTGAAAATACAAATGCTTTAAAGGAACAGACTGAGAAGGTTAAAATACTTTGAAAAAAATTGAGGATTTTG
>JAQJVL010008126.1:0-20994 GCA_035578905.1 Stictocephala bisonia
GTGTTCAGTGTTGTGTGCACTTTTCCCTGGAATAATCTGTTGCTGGTAGATATAAAGTAAATTCTGTCTCTGTTTATCATTTAACCGTCATTGAAAATGTCCTAATTTTCTTTATATTTTACCAGGTTCACTTTTATGGGTTATTGCCCATTAACTACTCTTTTCTTTTTTCCTCTTGGCTTGAGTATGGTCATGCTCTTATAACGATCGGAAACTTTTCCTCTGGCTATACGTCGTCATATTACTTTTTATTTTATATATATATTTAAAAATTATATTAAATTAATGGGTTACATAGTATATTCTAACTTCTGTAACGCTGAATTATTACTGTTTTACTTGTTACTATGTGTTTCACATTTTTGTTTATTTTTCAATTGTAAATTAATTCAAAATTAAATTCAAGTATTTGACATCTTTATTTATGTCCAGTTACATTGCTTTAAATGTCACGTGTGAGCATCAATATCCGCGTTATAGTGTTTATCCCTGGGTTTTGTATTGTACCTGGGACCATGTACATATGTAAATTCTGGTTTAGCCATGAATACATCGGTCCCCTTTTTTTATTTATATTTTTAGCGTCCTACAACGATAAAACCGTTGTTCTATAGTGGTCTTTCCAGAATAGTTGTTTCTAAAACGCCTCTGGATTTCATAACACCCCAGGTCCATGTTACGCTATCTAATGTAGTATGGTTTTAATTTTGCCACATGTACTGGCTCTTCTACTAATTTGCCTTATTTATACAAGGGGACCATATATGTAGGGTCATTCGACTTTTGTACTACTGTATATGGACTTTTAAATACGTTTTGAAATGTTGAATAGGGTTTTATTCTATCTTTTGGATATGCTACCAATACATTGTTGCCTGGTTTTAATTTCAAATCAAGTTTTATTATGTCAAAACAGTTTTTTTGCCTCTCTTGTGCCTGTTACAATAGTTTTGGTATTTCTTGTCATACTTTATTTATAGATTTAATTTCCTGTAGGAACTATAAACACCATTCTTGTAGTAATGTCAGTCGTTACTAAGATGTATTTATAGCTCTCACTTTGTGAAATCGGTCTGAGAAAATCTATTATTATTCTTTTGAATGGCTTTACACTCGGTATTTGAGGTTGTTTTTTTCCAAAGCTTTTATTTGTTTTTGTACCTTTTAACTGACATTCACCGCATGTTGTTGTATATTCGGTTATGTCCTTCGACATTCCTGGCTAATAATAACGTTCACGAATCTTGGCCTCCTTCATATTTGTTATCATGGAAACTTTTTAATATTTTGTTAACCTTCTCCTAATAAAAACTTAGTCATTGTAAGTTTTTGTTGGCAGTATCTTTGCCACAGTATGCCGTCTTTCTCCTCGTACAATTGTGAATCTCGTCTTATTTTTTTATCCACATTACCTATTGCTATTTTTATTTGTTTAAGATAAGGATCCTTCACCTGGATTACTTCAAAATTCTCTTGTTTTATCTCCTTTATATTTAAACTCCCTTTCAATATATTCTCGTCTATCACTTCATTCCCTGGGTTCCTTGAAAGACTGTCTGCCATTAGGTTACTTGTTCCTCTTTTTGTATTTTACTATCAGATCGTAAACTACTAATGACAATGATAATCTATATAATAATAATGATATATATATATATATATATATATATAAATAAATAATAAATAATACAAATTTATCGTTCAGAACAAGTTATCAAATAAAAAACCTATTGGAAAACAAAAAATCAAAAATAAATGAAGAAATTAAATCTGGAATATATCAAATTAATTGTGATAAGGTGTATATTGGCCAAACAAGAAGAAAAATAAACAACAACAAACAAACAAGACCACACAAAATAAATAATTTTATTGGAATTTATGAGAATTAAAAAAATTATTTACAATTTCCAATAAAGAACTCAAAGAAGAAATGCTAATCTGTTCAATCTTGATGAAGTGTCTTTAAAGTTCTTACAGTATACTAGTGCTTGACAGTATGTGTATACCGTCACCTGTCTCCCCAATATGTATTCTCTAAAATTATTGTCCCATAGTTATATCATTTTCAGGAACCAAATTTGAATTTATTATATTCAAATTTGAACCAGTATCTATTATACATTTAATCATTTTCCCTGAGGCATCTCCTATCTTCCCCGTTACTGTTAAAACAGGTACTTTCTTATCTTCCTCATCTGTAATGTGAAACAACATGTCGTAAATCTCCTTCTGCTATTAATTCTCCTTTTTCCTTGGTTGATATCCCTGATAACTGCTATCTTCCTTATGTCAACTCCATATACCATGTAATCTTGTTCCTGTTGTTCCATTGTTTTTATTATTCCTGTCTTCTCTTCCTCTTCCAACTCCTCATTCACTGTCACCTTATTCTTTATATTTTTTATCGCCTTTATCATTTGCCTCTCCTTAACTTCCTCTTATATCCTTATTACCTGCATTTCTTATTTTTTTACATTTTTGTATCCTTCGTCCTTGGCATCTTTTACCATTATTGCTCTTCTCTATTAACGGAAACTCCTTCTCATAACTCTCTATTGTTAACCCTCTGCTTCTTCCTCCATATTCGTGTTTACTGTTCTCCTTACTCTTATGCTAATCTTCCACTGTGCTTATCTCTCCATATCTTGTGTAGTGTGTACCGGGTCGTCTGACCGGTACATGTTTGGTTACATTTTCATTGTGGTTTGCCAGTAACTCCTCTTCCGATAAATAATTTTTCTGTCTAATTAAACTAGCTAAACATTTTAATTCCCCCTTTGTCTTGATTTTAGATAACGCGTCTTTAAGTGCTTTAACAACCACCCTTAACTCTATTTCGGCATCTTCATCCCTACACTTCACTCCAAATTGTTCCAAAATTCCCTTTAACCGCCCCTTATCAAACTTATACACGTCCCCTCTTAAGCATGGGTACTCAGATTCAACGTCCATTTATCATACACTTCCACGCTTACCACTTCTCCCTGTCTTTCTTATTTTATTACTAACTAACTGTATTTATGTTAATTTCTATTTTATAATGTTTAGTATATATTCCCTATTTTAAATCCATTTTTCCCCTACTTATCTTCTCAATTTATATTATCCTCTTATAATATAACTTCTTTAATATGCAAATGTAATATAACCCCACTTTCATTCAGTGTCAATGTTATTCAAGATAATTAAACCAAACCAAGTGCCTCCACCACTTAAAATTCTTGACAAACAACCACTAAGTAAGACTTTTACTTCCGCCAAAACTCAAAGTTTTTAATAAAATGTTAATTTACAAATGATTATTCTAAAAGTACTGAGGAAATAATTTAACATTAATGACTCACTTAGCTAGTGTAGGAAATCAGGACCTGGCATAACTATTGACAGTGGTGAAAGTACAACACAAATTTATTTTCACAGCATGTCATCTTGACAGTCCCTTCCAAAATATTACAATTATCTTATCCTATTTTACAACTATACACCTTCTTTAATATACCCTTCTCATCCAATAATATACTATACAAATTATTCGTTTAGAAATCTTTAATAAAAATTACTATTAACATTGTCAATATACAGTCCGGTAAACCACTAAATTGAAGAAATATTATTTTACAAGCGTCAATAAACTCCTATACTATTAAAATCACAATCCTCTAAATAATGATATTAACATCACATTGAGAATCCAATTAAACAAGTATATATGCAAGACGTCTATACTAACAAGTGAAAATTATATATTCAATAACAACTCATACTCAAGAAATAATCAATCAATTAATTCCAGTCAAAATTAACAATCAAACAATATACCAACCTTACCAACTATGACGTCCATAGCTAAGGGGCTAAGGCGTTGGCTTGCCACGTAATCGGTCAGGGTTTGATTCCCAATCTGACCACTAACAGATTTTGCCCTGCTGCTCCCGTGGTTCGATAGTCACGTAAAGCCGTTATCCCCAGGTTAAGTGTTAGAGAGGGCTTCTTAGCCCTAACTTTGCCAGGTAAAATAAGACAAACTTTAACTTTAACTTTTTTAATGTCCTAACCAATTTATCCTACAATTCAAGTTATATTATTTTACAAATACCTTCAAGTGACAAGTTAAATATATTCAAAAGACCCTAGTTACTATTATTCTATTCTTCCCAAGTATTATCCAACGTTAACGGTTAATATATCAACGCAATAATTATTTCTTTACTATATATCAATATCGACTCAAAACAAACAAACACTTATACTGGCTATGATCAATTCCATGAATGTATGTATTTATATATTTACAAATTAAATTAACAATCTCAACACATTAAATTATACAAGATTCAATTCCTTAAATCAGTGAATTATATTTTATTATTTAAATTACGATTATTATTAACTCCCTATATGAGTAATGTACAGCCTGTCGGCTTACGCTTTGGTGTAGGTCAAACGTAAATTGAACGCCCTTACTAAATTTCTTTTTGTCTAACAATTTATATTTTCATTCCCCTTAAACCCTGGAGGTGTTAAACAATTTTGACATACTGCTGGAACTCTATATCTTCTTCAGGTATGGGGTGTAACGGGCCATAGTGGATTCGGCGTCCGCTCGTCCCTCAGGATAAGGTGGGCTGTTCGAGTCTGGAGTCACTTGCAGTCCCTTGAGATCTTGAGATGACTTCTCTGGGCTTCAGGATAGGCTGTTAGTCCACTCATCCCTCAGGCTCAGGTTGGCCGCTCATGAAGTCTTCTGGGGTGGAGGGGTCGATTTCACAAGGGGTTGGACCGTGGCTCCAAGTCCTCCTAGCTCGTCCCGTGTTTGCTCTGCAGAGCGGGTTGACAAAGCTTAGGTAGTTGGACTTCCAGGTGCTGGTCCTCCCTCTTGTTCTATTTCCCGAAGTCCTAATACTTCCAGATCTCCCCCATTACTCCTTCTTTTTCCCAACTGTTTCCTTCATATCTCATCCCCCCTGCCACTCACTGGACATGCCTCCAATTTTGGAAAACACCAATTACTATAGGTGGTCCTTTTACAAATCATCCTACAGGCCCGTTCGTTTCGTGATGGGTGAGACTGTCTCCTTCCCGGAGCTTTTCCTGATTATCTGCCACATCAGCATTCATTGGCCCAATTTTTGGTGAGTTTAAATTTCCTTATTCAGATTAGCATGTGTACAGTGCTGACCCTGCTTACTTGACATTTGATCCCTTGCTTTCTGAGATAGTACTCTTAGGATGGCCTACTCAAATTTTACCTACTCCACTTCCTGTACTGTATTTCCTGTTGTAACTAAACATCTTTCTCATTCTTACTGTTAATTTTTTTTATTCAAATTTAATTATAAATGTTTGTAATTTTAAATTTGTGCTTCGCCATCTAATGTTTTAGTTAGGTAAACGTCAAAAGTTTACAGCTGTTGACTGTTTCTTCAGGCAGAAGACTTCAGTATGCAGGTGAAATCAATCCTTACTTTCTTAACCCCTATCAGCCACCTTTTTTGTTTTATATATAAAGAAGGAGAAATAAATGTGGGGTTTTCTTTTTGGGAGTGACTGTGTACTGTTTAGTGTGAGGAGGGAGGTTAATTGTTTTGGGGGTTCTTTGGGATATTCTGTGTGAGGGGCGATTGTTTTGAGAAGAGTTTGAATAGATTTTATTTTAATTTGTTTATTTTCCCATCTTTTTTGGTTTTAGGGTTTTTTTTTGTTAACGGGGTTCTCTGGGGCTTGAATTAACTTTTAGTTTTCTCAATTAGGAACTGCCCTGCCTGGCCTGTAGGTTTTCGGTGAAATTATTACCTCAAACCTTTTGTTTTTTTTTTTGTCTTTTCCAGATTGGCCTAACCTCAAAAATTATTCATTTGGGTTCCTGAGGCTCCAGCAATTATTGCAATCAATGGCCCTGTTATTGCTACCTAGATTTATTAATTTCATTTGTTATTCATATATTCATTTAATTATTATTGTGTTTTTTTTATTGTCGCTATTTATTTATGTATGTTTGTTAGTTATTTTGGTATTTGTTAGTTTTTATTTGTTATATGATTATTGTTATTATATTTTTTATAGTATATATATTTTTTCTATGAAAATTGATATTTTTTTTACTAGGCCTACAATTATTCTTAACCCTTAAACAGGCAACAAGCTAGTTTTATCTTTTCTTAAATTTTAATTAATTCTAATTGTTAAAGCCTTTTTATTGGTTAAAAAAATATTAATATGTTCTTTTTAAAATAAACTACACTTTTGGCTGTAATTTGTGTGTTTTTTTGTTCTGTGTCCACCTGAGCCCGGGTCGTTTGCACCCACCCTTGATGGGAAGGGTGGGCAGCAAATGATTGCAGAGCGTGGTCCAAGATAAAAATTATTTGAAGCCCCTGAGAACTTCGTTAACCAAAAAAACCCCAAAACCAAAAAAGATAGCAAAATAAAATCTATACAAACTCCTCTCAAAACAATTCCCCCCCCCCCCCACACACACACACAGAATGTTCCAAAGTCCCCCAATACAAGTAACCTCCTTTTACACACTAAACAGTTAACGGTCACTCCCCTAAAAAAACCCATAATATTTATTTCTTCTTCTTAATTATATATAAAACACAAAAGGTGGCTGAGAGGGGTGAAGGAAGTAAAGATTGATTTCACCTCCATTTCACCACTAAAACTGAAAACGGCTAAAATAACAAATCCTTTTTAAAGATGTTATTAAATTAAATTAATGTAAAGAAATGGATCCTGAACACAAAATTTACATAGCAAGAAAATACACAATTATTGCAAAAACATGTAAAGTCAGGAAAAAGCCTGAAGAGTTGGCTAGGCCTACAATATGATAAATTAAAACAAATAAAGTTAACACGTTAAGCAAAATTTTTAACATTACAAAAAAGAATTAATAAACCACAATATAAACAAAAAATACAAATAACTAATATTAACAATGACCCACAAACTAAACTTTAAAAAGATAGGCTAGGCATGTCTAAAGTGACCAGTACAGTAGCAAAAGAAACATTTTTTTTAATTACAAAATCAATAAATATTAGACAGAAAAGTCATTAAATAGCAATGTTAAATAATATTAACATCACAAAATAAGCTTTAACAACCATAACGAAACACTAGAAATTGGCAGGCATGTGACTGCCTAACCTATCAACAGAACAAATGAATTAAATTAAACAGGTAACAGCACCATAAACTGAAATCAAACAAAGACAGAGAACATTAATTAACAACAAATAAACTAAATTTCAGCCGTAACCGTGAATAAAAAGTAATATTACAAAAACTTACCTAAAGATTTCCTTAGCCAGACACAGAACTAGTTAGCTCGCCAAGCAGAAAATGAAGACAATGAGACAGACAAACACGAACGGGAATATTGAAATGAAACACAGACACACAAACAAAATGCACATAGAGGAAGGCGACTATCTGGGATGACTTGGCTCTTTGCTACGGCACAGCATGTATTTGTTTAACATATTCAGTACTACGTGGCCGTAAAGTTCGGTCTCGCCATCCGACCAAGCCGATTTCACTGGTGGTGGCTTATGGCCATTCTGTCTCACTCTCATTATTAAATCAGTCTTCACCCAGCATTTGTGGGGTTTGCTTGCAAGTAAGTTCTGAACTTCTACAGTATTCTATGAGTAGGATGTGGTTTTCAGATTCCAGTTATTTTTTATGTTTTTATTTTTGAGTAAAATATGAAATTAAACGACTGTATTTATGTTCTACAAATGCCCTGACCAACCTGAATTGTGTTCTTAGCATATTTGATACATTTATCTCAGATTAATCTGTTGTGAAAAAATGTTAGAAATGGACCTGATAGTATTTTAAATCCTTTTCATGTGAATTGTGTTCACACTTAATTCCTTATATTACTAACTAGTCTATCATGAAATAAGAGTGGTTTAAAAAAATCTTGATCATTAATTTTTTGGCAGAGTCATTTGCCAGGGGCTGACAGGCGACTAGATGAACATATATAAAAATTAATTATTTTGAATTTTCCACAAATACACACTACTTCTGAGTCTTAAATTGACATTATACAATGAAAAAATAAGTTTTTGAAAAAAATGTTCAAGCATTAGGATAAGTTTTTAATTTATATTTGCAGTCACAAAAGGTAAAAATGAAAATACGACTTTAGCACTAAATGTGTTGAAGGCAATAAATGAATTTGAATCTAAGAAGCCCTATAAATAACAAATTGAATAAGAATGAGATTTTAATGAAATAAAACTAACAGATAAAGTTAAAATGGAAGAAAAAAATTAAATGTAAAAGGTTGAGGGGAATAAGTTAAAGATCACTTACTTTGCAAGATGAGTAGATAATTAATGACAAAGGAGGTTAAGTTTCAACAAACATAGCTCAATAAAATAACTAATTATGTTGGTAAAGACTGAGGGAAAAATATAAAATGCTACTTGGGAGGAGACCAAAGATCTCTTGTTGTAAACCAATCCAATAGATAATAGACAGGAGCTTTGACTAAAACTACTTACGTCAGTCAACCATTTCTTGTTCTCATATTTAACTGGTAAATCTCAGATTGTAATCGATTATGGGCAGTTAAACATCCATAGTGTCTCCTTCCACACTTATATCAAATATGTGAATGATTCGTTCAAGCAGATTTGTTTTTTTTATCATGCCTATTGTTACATTCACTGATAACCAGATTATATATGGTCCGAACTTTGATAGCTTTTAGATTCTCTGTTCAACAACATCAAATTCATTCAACTTTGATAAGCAGAAAACAATTTAAATGAAAAATGTATATTTCAAAATTAATGTCAAATGATCTCAAATTAATGTAAAAAACTGATCATATTCAATTTTAAAATATTTGCCACACTATAAAAAAATATAGAACGTTTTTCATAGCAATTTTTTTCAATCTAGATTTGATTAGAGACATCGGGTTATAGTTCTGTCACCAAGCCCACTGTGCCTAGACTCCAAGGCCCTTTGCGCCCCGAGCCTAGCAACAGTGTCAGAAGAGACCAGTCTCCCCTATGAAGGACAAGATCTCCCAGTGTAGCCTTGTTTATATCCTCTAGTTCCAGAAAAGCAGTTCCTAGAGCCTTATACCTAAAAGATGCAAGAGCTCCACAATGACATAAGATGTGTATGGAGCTCTCCACATCCTCCCCACTGAGCCTGGGTCAGCAGCCCTATAACTGCCCTCACCTTGGCCAGAGCCGGATTTAGGAGTATGCCGCCTGTAGGCTAAATCCAATTGCCGCCCCCCCCCCCCCAACTTTAGACTCACAGTTAATATACTCATATGTTATTTATTATACACATTCGTTTTATAAAACAAATGATAGATACATTTATTCAAATTAAATTGTGCTCAGGTGTAAAACTAAAAAAACATAAAAAATAGTTCATTACTGGTTTATTTATTGACATTAAATATATATGTTACACAGGCTTAAATACAAACATGAATAATTGTACAAACGCAATACAGTTGAATGTTTTGGCTTAAGGCTTAAGTACATTCTATACTTTTGTATATGTTCAATGCAACATAGTTTTCTTACGAGATTTCTTAATGGCAAACTCATTAATAATGTCCTCATATGACAGTGTTTTTGTTGTATTTGCCTCAATACACAGTAAAGAAAGGGAGTTTAACCTTTGTTCAGAAGTACTAGTTCTTAGGTAGTTCTTAACTCTTCTAAGGCAGGAAAAACTACGTTCTCCAGCACAATTTTTAGCAGGTATGCACAAACTTATCCTTAAAGCGATGTCCAAATTAGGGTACACATCTTCTAGGGAGTTAATCTTAGAAATTTCAAAATTTCTTTTAACGATTTTCCTGGTGCTTGATCATTCCCCACAGCACAGTGCTTTTGGAAGTGTATGCACTCTTCAGTAAAATCAGAATCCAAATCATTTGTGTAGATGTGGTTTAGATTGGTCGCCTTCTTTCTCAATGTCTCTTCCATGTCCATCTGATCAGTCTTGTTATCACACTCACACAACTGAGTTAAGAAGTAAAATCTGTCTTGAAACACAGTATAGGCCATTTTTCTTTTATTAAATTCACAAACGAAAGAGTCTATAACTGGTAAAAACGTATTTGTTCTAAGATCATCCCTGCCGGTAAAGTTTACTTCACCACTTTGGTCTTTGTCAGCCCAAACTTTTCATTTTGGTTGTCTTTTGTTGTCTTTCTCATAAGAAGATGTAGTTTTGGCTACATCTATATCCATAGCCAATTTCTCGAAGTCATCAAAATGGTTTCTCTGTTCCATGAAATATTCTTCTAGAGAACCATATAAATTTGTCACTGATAAAACTCTGTATTGCTTTGCTAACTTTATGAATTCTATGAAGTACGGTGCTCCAGAAACATACCATGAAAGCGGTTTCAAACCTTTCTAATCTTCGAAGAATTCCTTGGGATTCACATCTAGTCGTTGCTTTTTCTGTTGAATCATTGGCTATTTCTGTCAAAGCAATGTGTACTTCTTCCCAAGACTCTCGTAAACTCTGGCATGCATCATCTCTAGCTGACCATTGAGTAGGACACACTTTTTTAATTGTCTTCTTCTGATACGATGTACTCATAACGCTTGTTAAACATTCCCATCGCTTTGTAGAGCACGTAGAAAATACATATATTTCCTGAAGCAACAGGAAAAATTTGCATGCTTCTCCACAAGATTCTGCAGCAGACGATCCAACAAGGTTTAGGGAATAAATAAAGCACATGGGATAAATAAAGCTAAAGGAGCTTTTTCCTTTATTTTTGCTTGCAGACCATTGTAAACACCGGCCATATTTGAAGCATTATCAAACGATTGTCCCCTGCAGTCATCAATGTTTATTTTCAGATTTTCGAGCTCATTCATCACACTCTTAAACATTTATACTGATTTATGGCCCGCTGATGGAATGAAAGTAAGAAATCTTTCACATGGCGCACCGTCACTTGTAACATATCTAACAGCAAGGACTAACTGGTCTACATGTGACAAGTCTGGGGTCGAGTCTATGATGAGAGCAAAGTATTTAGATTGTTTCAACTCTTCACAAATGACTTGCCTAACATTTTGAGCCATTAACTCAATTACCTCTTCGCAAGTCTTGGAAGAGAGATAATTTGTGTTGCCACTACCACAATTACCGTATTTTTCGATGTGAGTTGCTAAGAATGGGTCAAACTCGGATATCAGCTCTAAAGCCATCAAAAAATTGCCATTCCTATTAGAACCAATTACCTCATTGTCACCTCTTAAAGCGAGGCCTCTTGATGTGAGGGCCTTAACGGCCGCTACAACTCTTGTTAAAACATTTCTCCAATAGTGTATTTCTTTGTCTAGTTGTTGTGTAAGCATACTGTCAACACGGTTAAGAGCAATTCCTCTTGATTTTAGAGTTATTATTGCGGATTTGTGTATTGGTGAATTTTCATGGTGATTTGCTCGATATTCTCCATTTTTCCAATCTTTGAAGCCATCTTTACCATCAAATTGTGACCTTTCTTTGCTGTTAAATGCTAAACAAGGTCCACAAAAAACTGATCCCTTACTTTTGGAGAAAATCATCCATTTCCTTTCATGGACTTCTCCATTTTTTAACTTTCGTTTAAAGAGAGATTTAGTCAAATATCTCTTTTGATCTTTGTACTCTCTTAAGCTGTTAGTGAAATCCAAATCTATGTTTTGGTCAAAGCCATTTTTTGCTATTAAATCTCTAGTAACATCGTTTAGGATCCATGAGGCTGGATCCTTATCTAATGTGTTAACAAATGTTTGCGAACTTACTTCTATTTCAGTAGGTTCTGGTAACACACCTGTTTTGGAACAACTTGGTCCAGTAAAAGCATAGTCGTCCCCTACTCAATCAACACAAACATTAGCACTTTCTGATTTCCCTTCCTTTTCATTATCATTCTTCTCCTCCACTGGCAAAACATTCGTTTTAAAAAACAAATCAAGTTTTTTTGTTTGTTTCAGAACACGTTCTTGTTCTTGAAGTTTCAATTTTGATCGTTTTTTGTACTCGGCACCACTGAGTCTCTTCCTATTGTCACTCATAATGAACTGTATCTTCTTTAATTGAATAATTTAAGCCAGTAATCACAACACAATCATAACTACACAGGAGCAGGACAAGAAAAAACAAAAATAATACTGTAATTATTACCAATGACACCGACTAACAATGTTTCACCAAAACGTAAACAAGAGAGCAAGAGAGGTTAGGAAAGTTTGTAGTGACGATAGCATACCGAGATTGACACTGACTTGGCTTACAGTGATGTTAGATCGAATCACTCACTCGGCTTACAAACTTACAGTGTTGTCAGATCGAACCACTGTGCTTGCACCTTGCACTCTTGCAGTGTTGTCAGACCAAATAACACGACATTATGAAAATTTGTGCTACAACATTATCTGTCGGGAGTAAATTTGAATTACCGTATGCTATCAAAAGAAAAGAATAATAGAATAAACATATTTCCATTTCCGTAAAATAATACGTAAAAATAATTTCTAATGAAGTTTCTGTTTTTAAAATAATATAAATGTATATTTTCAATTTTTTAGTAAATTGCCAAAGTGCCGCCCCTTAAAATTTGCCGCTCTAGGCTGCAGCCTTTTCAGCCTTTTTAGAAATCTGGCCCTGACCTTGGCCCAGTCACAGCTCAACATAGCTCGGCTGCAATCCGGTCCTTGGATAAGAAAATGAGACAACCTAAGCCCAGTTTCAGTTTTCCATCTACTAGAGTGTTCCTCAAAGGTCTACCCATCAATCCTTTTCTTAACTTTTTGGAAATGAATACCAAGGGCCGGCTCCAGTCTTAGCCAGAGCATCAGCCCTATCATTCCCATCAATACCAGCATGTCCAAGGACCCATACGAGTCTCACCTGTTTACGCTGACAAAGGATCTCTAGGGTCTCTTGGCACTCCCATACCAACTTAAGAGCTGGTATGTGACCCTGTCCATCGCTGCTTGGCTGTCAGAGCAGATGGAAACAACTTCTACGAAGCCACATAAACACATTTCTTCCTGCAGTCATGATTGCCATCACTTCCGCTTCAAAGATAGTGGCATGGGCTCCAAGAGGTACTGACAGAAATTTCCGTACGCCCCAGCACACGCACCTCCTTCTATAAATGAGTCATATGTAAACCAGACGCTCCCGTTGACCTAAACTGGCTCGACCCCCCCCCCCCAACCACTCACCTCTGCTTGGAAGGAAAGCCCTAACCTGTCGGTCAAATCTGTACCTAGGTATCATTGAATCTGTCTCAATTGCAAGCAGCGAGTCCCGACCAATATCCCTTGATAGTATTTCACCATGGAGTCCTGGTTGGCTAGACAGCCAACCTCCAGACACCCTTATTTTAAAGGCTGCTTTACAAGCCTCCCCCTTAACAAACAAGTCCATTGAGGCCCTCCATAACAGGCCGGAGTCCATTGAGGACCTCCATAGCTGCCAATGTGGTTGTTCTGATGGCATCTGTAATTCCCAGGCACCAATATAATGTTATCCTTACACTGTTTTGTGCCATTGCAGTCCACCAGACCACTGCAGCATAACATATGGAGGGCCGAAGAACACACATGTATATCCTACTGGTGTACTCACCATCATTGGTTTAAGACTCCACGTTGCCCCTATAGCCTCTGACATGCGCAAAAAGCTATTCTGAACTTTCTAAACTTCCTGTAAGTGATTGAGCCAGTTCAGTTTAGCTTCAGAGTAACACCCAGATACTTAACCAATCTTGAAGCTCTTAGCACTGTTCCTCCCTAAGTGGGCATAAATAGGCCATCCAGCCTCCTTCTCCTAGTAAAGAGTACAAGTTCACTCTTATTAGGATTAACTGAGAGCCCCTTGTCCCTACACAACCTTCCTAGGACTCTCAGATCAGACTGGATAATGTCTGACACCGAGCAGGCAACTTGCCAACTCCCAGTATACACACATTGTCTGCATATGCCTGAGCATATACACCCATCTCGTTAAGCACCTTAAGAAATTCATAGACCACTAGGGATCAGAGGAGAGACCAAAGAACACCCCTTTGGAGTCAGATACTTCCAACTGCAACCTAAAACATCACACCGTTCAGAATTGCTTTGACTATTCTGCTGCGAAGGTAGGCCTTGATCCATCTGGTAATGTACCACCGACGTCCGTCCCAGCAACAGCAGCAATCATGGACTGCAGGGAGACATTATTAGACGCTCCTTATATAGACATCCATAGCCAGCTTTTGCCGAATCATATCCTCAAATTATGTAACGAGCCAATGGAGGGACGACTCAGCAGATCTCCCAACCATGCATGCATTTTGATTCTGGTAGAGTGGGTGATAAGGGACAGGGTATTAAGAGATATCTTAATACCCTGTCCCTTACGTACCTGTTCATCAACCTCTCCAATGTCTTTAATAAAAAAGACATGAAGCTGATCGGTATAAAATCTTTAGGCCTAGAATGTGTACCGTTTTCAGGTTTGGGGATATAAATCACTTTTGCGGTCCTCTACAGCCCTGGAATGTGACCCAAGGCCAGGGAATTCCTAAACATTTGAGTTTTTCAATTTATCAACTGAGCCTAATCTGAATCCACTTACACTAATTATTCAAGAGTTATTCAAATTTTTCAAAGAGATTCAGAAACTTAAATAACTCAATTCTTCTGAGGCGCCACATGTATGCCATAATGTAGGCAAATTAAGAATTAGTTTCAAATTAAATATGAGGCGGAAAGTGAAAAGGGACATCTTGTCGGCAAAGTAAAACGTTAAGTATTCACAAAACTACCGATTTTGGTCAAAATTATTGATATTTGTTTTTTTTATCGACTATCAAACTCTGGTTTATATAGAACAGGCCTGTATCGGTTATAAAGTCGAGTCAAAGCATTAAAAGATAGAATAAAATTTATTTAGATGTCAGAGTTTGGCCTGAGAAAAGGAACCTCTTGTCGTTAAGACAAAATGTCATAGGTCCGACAAGAGGTCCCTTTTCAAAAACACATTAGAAAAGAAACATTACTTTTAAAACTAGCCTCCCCTGAGTTCTAGCGTTGGTTTAGAGAACTGTGGCACATGTTGCCTAAATGCACGACAGTTTCTTGTCTGTTTAAAACCATTACAACAACAGGTACCTTTTCTAAATCACCTAGATAAAAGTAATATAAACATCTTTAAAAGCAACTAATGTCCTGTCTGAGAAAAGGGACCTCTTGTCCTTATGGGAAATAACATTGGGTAGAAAAGAGGTCCCTTATACAATTTTTAGTTTTGTGTTACACTACTTTATAAAAACGAGATTTTAATTAATTTTGCCGGTGTTTTAAACAACTAAGATTGTTATTCTGAAAAAGGAAGTGTTTAGCTTTGTTTTGATATTTGATATATTTCTTTAATATGAAAAATGTGAGTTTAAAATTTTAAAACCAGTTTTTCTCAAAATGCCACAAACAATTTGTGAATTTTTATTACTTAAAGAAAAACAATCCTAGAGACGTGAAATTTACACCAACTGGTTCATAATTTTATGCTTAATTTAAAAATAACAACAACTCAAAATCAATAATTGCCGACAAGAGGTCCCTTTTCACTTTCCGCCTCACAAATAATGAAACTGTAAATAATATTTTATTGGTAAAAATGTAATTTAAAATTGTTAATACATAAATGAAACTTAATTGAAGAGAAAACTATATGGAAAAGTAACTGAATAAAGTTGTAACGAATCTAATGTATCGATTCAAAATAAAGCGTCTGGAAAAAGTTCTTGCTTTTTAAGAACTGACTAGAGGAAGAGAGGGGAGAAAAGAGAAAAATAAAGTCACAGTTCTTGCTCAAGAATCACAGTACATAAATTTGTTCAATTAAGGGGACACCCTGTTTATAGCAACCCTGTGTATAGTAACTGTTATAACATTAAAATATATCTATAATAATAGAAAGCAATCTTGCCTTTTAGTGTGAGCGATTTCTCCAGGATTAAATTTTTTCTTAATTCTTATAGCCACTTCTTTTCTACGTTGAACTAGTTTTTCTCGAGTTTCATTGACTGTTTCTAGTTCTGGAGCATAGCACACATGAAGCACACCTCCAAAAAAGGATCTTCCATCTAGCTGCTTTTTGGCAAACCTTGAAACACAGGGTTTATTTGTTCTTATTCTATTTTAACACTAAGCCCTTGAGTACCAATAAAACTTTTAAAATGAACGTGCAAAAATTTTTATATAATTTTTTCTAACACAGAAATTTTAATGCTGATTTTCATTATTTTTTAGTTTCTTTATATAAACATTCTGGTAAAGATGTTACAATGTTCTTACCAAAATGCTACTAATTGAATATTTATTAAAAACTGGTTTATTAAAAATTACCTATTACAATTTGATTAATATTTACACAAATATATTAGTGAACACAAAAATATATTTACTCCTTCGTGTCTGTTTTGCAAACTACTGAACTTATGTTGGTTGAGTCTACGTGAAATGGAATATAACAAAAATAAATGGTACCAGGTAACTGGCACAAACTTCCTCCCTTTCCCTTTGTTATTTAAATTTGTTTTTAAAATGTACAAAGCTTGTTAAAAGAAAAAATAATTGAAATAGTTTAGTGTATTAATTTTTAATTTTTCTTTTTACATGTATATACAAGTCTGTCCGGTTGATTATGAATACATTGTTGAATTGAATTAAACTTAAAGGATGTAAAAACAAACCTAAATAAAAAAGATGTTAAATTAATTACATTTCTAAGGAATGCACAGACTAAACACTTATTTTATTATATAAATATAAGTATAGAAAAAATAATCTTCAAAAACAGATGTTCAGTTAATCACATAGTATTTTATATATTATTATTTTATGTAAACAACTTGAGTTGAGGCTTCCGACCTTCGACCTCCAGCCCTAAGAGGGGTGGTAACTAAAATATTTTTAATTGTAATTTGCATCTTTACTGAAAATTTAATCAAAATCATTGAAATAAAGCTTGAAAATACTGTGTTTTTTAATTTTTTACCAATACAAAAATATTATAGCTCAAAAACTGTTAAAGTTGGGAGCATGTAGTTTGTACTAATAACTTTAAATTGTAATTCACATCTTTCCTCTAAATTTATTTAATATCGTTTGAGCTCCAGAAAAAAAACCGAGATATTGGCTATACCTACATACCAAATTTCATAAAAATCGATCCATCCATTTTATCTCCAGCAAAGTGCACAGACACACACACATAAGGAAAGATACAAAGATTTGTTTTAAAAAACACTTTTTGGGTTCAGGATGGATTTTAACACTTTGAGTGCTACGGCATCTACGTGGTAGATGCTACGATTTTCTTCATAACGGAGAGGTTTGTTTAATTTACTGGATATGTGATTGCATTCAAAAGGTATTGGACAATCGATTTTTTGTTTTTCGGTTGCCGTCCATAGATTATTTTATATGTTTTAGAAGTGTTTGTTTGTTTATGTATTGAGGTTAAACATAAACAAACAAAACAAGGTTAGGTTTGTTTGTTTATGTATTGATCACTGTTGGACCGTGTTTTGGTTACTTGTTTAGTGGTGTTTTACCCAACTGAAATGTATGAAATATATAAATGTATATAAAAAGTTAAAAGTTAAAGTTCGTCTTATTTTACCAGGCGAAGTTAGGGCTAAGAAGCCCTCTATAACACTTAACCTGGGGAACAACGGCTTTTTGTGACTTCCGAACCACGGGAGCGGCAGGGCAAAAACTGTTAGTGGTCATATCGGGAATCGAGCCCGGACAAACTGCGTGGCAAGCCAACACCTTAGCCCCTTATCTACGGCTGCTCCTATATATATATATATATATATATATATATATATATATATATATATATATATATATGAAACAACGATAACTTATTTTATAAAAAAATTATTTTCAATAATTTATTTTACTATAACACTGCATGTTGTTATAAATAAGCATTTCAATGCAGTATCATATTTTTTTGAGCAGTCATTTCTTGTTTGTTCAATACAAAATGATTTTAAAAATGTCATATATTCAACTTTTTTTTGCTAATCAGTGAGAGTAGGGTTTATGATAAGCGATGCTTCATTCGTTGTGGTGGCGACTACCGTCAGTACAGAAATTATGTGTACCCGAGTTTGAAGGTTGTTTACAAAGAAGCTAAGATGCCTGTGGAAAATCCAATCACAATTTTGTTTCCTCCTTTAATTGTACGTTATGACGTATGTATTTGTAAATTTTGTTATAATTTTCATCCTAGACGGAACAAAAAAGTTTCAAAGTTTTAATTAGTTCTCACTGTGTGGCAACTTTACACTTTTACTACTCAAAAACCTTTACATGTATCATATTTATGTTTTAATACATGGGTTTGCAAGAGGACTTTCTATGAGTTGTATATTTCAGAATTGTAACTTTTCAAGAAAAAAAAGTTCTTATCAATTTCTTTTATATTAAAGTAAATCCAGTGATTTTAAATTTATTTAAATCAATATAAAACCACTCATTTATTTACGCATACATAATAATGATATATGACATGTATCGTAACAGTACATATCATAAGTATTACAACGTGACCAAGAAATTCTTTTTCGACCTCTAGATGACAAGACAGTTGATTTTGGAAGGTAATAAGAACTCTTTTCTGGAAAAGTTAAAATTATGACATTAATAAAACTTATAGAAAACACTCTTGTCAACCATTTATTAAAATATAATTGCGATACACTAATGGTTTTTAGTAATAAAAGTGTAAGGTTGATTTTAATATGTTATTAAACCCATATTAAAATCACAGTAATTGTTTACTATTACTGTGGTGTTAGTGGACTTGTTTTCTAAGATAAGTTTGCTAATGTTACTATCTGCCCTAATAAATATACCATTTAATTTTTCGAAATTCGTTGACCTGAAAACTTTTTACAATCATTTGTGGGGATGTTAAACACTCACTGTGATGAATCATGGAAAATAATGAAAAAATGAATTAAAATTTTTATTTCCTAAAAATGTATAATGCAAACCATGTAATATTTTAAATAGAAATAAATTAACGGAAACTGGCCTACATCAGCAAAAAGCCTGTGTGTAGGACGAACGGAAGTAGTGTGACTGAGAATTTTTTTTTTTTGGGGTCAAATGTCAGGTAATTTTTTAATTACTTGAAAAATTAAATAAAACATTAGACGAGTGTTGTTTCAATGTAGAACCATTTAATAGTAATTGTTGAAACAAAACAGCTGAAGATATTTGTATTTACATGAATAATATTATAAAGTAACAAAGAGTATAAATTAAAAACATCAGATGTACAGTGACTAGTTAAAATTCCGGTACTTTTATTATTCCAACTAGAATAAAAATTACTAAAACTTATGATAAAATTTACAAATTCATATTTAATAACATACAATTAAACAAGGAAAACGATGGTGTAATTTGATTTTACTTTGGCCTCTTAGTACAGTATCTTAGTAAACAACATTCAAACTCGGGTACACATAATTTCTGCACTGACAGTAAAAGAGAACTTTCACAGTGTTTTGAAACTACCCAAAATATATACAACTTTTTTGGATCAAGCATTTTATAATAAGAAATGTTAAGGCCCAATGTGGATCATTCAAACATTACCTTGAAAACTCTGAACCTCACTCACTGATACAAAAAATACATGAAGCAGTTTTTGATTTCAAAGAACGATTTTGCGACGTTTTGGAGGCTCTGTCACACATAATTTTGACAAATCAAAAAGCAAATCACAGAAACTAAGCTATTGGACTTAAGAAGGCATTAGACAATTTCAAATTTGTTTTCCTACTTGTGATACAATGTCACGCTTTGAAACATGTCATTGTTGCCTCGATATCACTCTAGACCGAATGACATAATGCAGGCATATGATCTTTTAGGTGATGCAGTCTTAAATGTAGCCGAGCTCCGATGCTTGTTTGAAAAGATGATTGAAGAAGCGACTGCTGTATGTGCTAGGGAGGGCATACAGCCTCATTTTTCACAAAAATGGTTGAGAAAAAAAAACAGATGTATTGTTAGAGGATCAACACCTCACTGACCCAAAGGAGGGGTTTAAGGTGTCGGTATTTTTTCTGTTTGTTGACATTCTATGTTTACAGATTGATTTGATGTGTAAAGGGATGAAGTCATTAATAGACATATACAGAGTGATCCAACCCACATTTGTGGGATCATGCCGAACCAGAAAATGAAGCAACCAAGTTTAGGGAAATTTTCAAAAACTATGTTTCACCTCTGTTCTGCTCTCAGGTTGTGTCAGTGAGAAGTCTCTCCAAATCTTCCTAAATATGCACTTCCTAAATTATCTTCATGTTTATAGGCATAATATAGTTGCTATTTCACTTTATTTTCATTTAGTAACTTATTATTTTCCTACTTTTAATTTTTATATAACTTATATTTTATTTTTACAATATTTATATAATTATATAATATTTAAATACATTAATTTAAATTTTATATAATTTACTAAATAACTTACTTTTATATTTTATTTTCCAACTACAACAGTTTATATTAATATATTCATAAAGGTAAAATAATGGAAACGTTTAGTAAATATGGTTGAGTTTAAGAGAGGATTTCTCAGTCCTAACCTCGCCATTTGTATAAGAAGAAAATATACAATTGACAGTTTTCATTTCATTTCAAGTTTGAGGGGAAATGTAAAGAAGAATATTATTATTGATTATATTGTTGAAAGGGTTCCAATAGGATAACTGTTGGTCTCCAGTTGATAGAAGAGTTTTAAGCGCAACAAAAACATATAACTCATAAGACTTGTGAAATGTGTTAGAACTTAGTTCATATTTTATTTCAGGGAGAGAGATGAAAATGTTCCTCCCCATGGTAAAATACTGTGGAATTCCTCGATCATTTCCTGTATCATTATATTCAATTTTACAACCCC
>JAQJVL010008127.1:0-20993 GCA_035578905.1 Stictocephala bisonia
ATTGTAATCGAAGAAGGTTATATCATTAGATTGCGTGGTGAAGTTGGTAAATGACCAAGCCTTATTAGACCTCTATTTAGGGAAGAAGACTGTATCGTTAGATTGCGTGGTGAAGTTGGTAAATGACCAAGCCTTATTAGACCTCAATGTACGGAAGAAGGTTATATCATTAGATTGCGTGTTGAAGTTGGTAAATGTCCAAGCCTTATTATTCCTCTATGTAGTGAAGAAGACTATATCGTTAGATTGCGTGGTGAAGTTGGTAAATGACCAAGCCTTATTAGACCTCAATGTACGGAAGAAGATTATATCATTAGAATGCGTGGTGAAGTTGGTAAATGACCAAGCCTTATTAGACCTCTATCTAGGGAAGAAGACTATATCGTTAGGTTGCGGGGTGAAGTTGGTAAATGACCAAGCCTTATTATTCCTTTATGTAGTGAAAAAGACTATATCGTTAGATTGCGTGGTGAAGTTGGTAAATGATCAAGCCTCATTATTCCTCTATGTAGGGAAGAAGACTATATGGTTAGACTGCGTGGTGAAGTTAGTAAATGACCAAGCCTTATTATTCCTCTATGTAGTGTACCGGGTCTTGGACCGGTACAGTTTCGTTTTTTCGTTGTGGTCTGCCAGGCTGCCTGAGTTTCGCTTTTGCCTTGCGTTTCGTGTACTTGGTGGCCGTTGGCCCAGTTCCGTTTCGTTCCGTGTTCCAGCAGCTTCTGTCCGGTTGGCCTGTCTGGTCAGTTGTCTTGTGCTGCCTGCAGAAATAGTCATGTTCAGATAGACACTCTAAAACTCCAGGGTCCTCGAGTAGGACGTTTCTACCCTCGGCCTGCCGTCCGGGGATTTTCTACCATCTGCGCTGCCAGCCTGGCCTGAGGACCATGTGTAGAGGCCATTGGTGACCCTTCTGCCCCAGCTACATCTTTGGGTATGAGTCTTCTGTCCTCAGGTCAGTGCTTTCTTTCTTATTGTCCCGGCGGCTGAGCTGGGGGTTTTTGATGGTGCATCGTTTAAAAGAAAAAAAAAGAACAAGAAAAAAAAACAAGTGCAATTAAAAAGAAAAAAAAGTTTGTAGAACTTTTTATGTGGCCTAGGCCTAAAACTTAAACTTTACAGTGGATTTATGAAACAGCCATGGGGGACTTATATGTTTTTTTATTATTAAAGGAATAAAAACTGTTGAAATATACCAAGAACTTTTAATGTTAAGATTTATTGTTATTTAGTTTAATTAGTTTATTTATTGTTACATTTGTTTAGATTTTTATATTTGTTAGGTCCCCATTATTCAATCCTGTTATTATTTATTGATATGCTTAGGCCTAGTTATTGTTATTTATTTTTTGTTAAGTGTATTAGGGGGGGATTTTGAAGTGAATTTTTACTCGAACGGTACCGTGTTATATTTTCTTTTAAATTGTTTAATTTTTAAACTCACCAAAAGGGGATTATTGTGCTTTTAGTTAATTTAATTCGGAGCTGCCCAGGGATTCCGGCTTACTCCCTGGCCCGGTGGAATCAAGGGATGTGTGGGCTAAATTGCCGGGTTAAAGTGTTGTGATCCAAAAGTTTTCTAAATTTTCACTTTTATTTTGGGGTTATCTAAATTTGTTTCTTAATGGTCATTTTTTAATTTGTTAATAATTTGTCTTACGTTTTGGGAGTCTCCGGCCAAACTGCAGATAGGCCAGGTAATTGTTCACTTTGGTATTTGTAGAGTTTGTGGTATTTATAGCGTTTGTTATTATTGTGTGTTAATTTGTTAATGTTAGTTATCTTGTCATTTATTTAAGTGAGTTTTTATATTGTGGCCTTCTGCCTTTTTGTTGTGGCCTTCTGCCTGCCAGTTTGTTTTCTGAATAATAAATTAGTTTTGCTCAGCTGCCGAGTATTATTTTGACCCTCCAACTGCCACCCGTGATCCCATCGCTCGACTTGTTTTGAGCCCTCCCCCGGTTGGCACGCTTTCCAGCTTTGGTGGGGGGATGGGTCTCAATTGGTAGCAGAGCGTGGTTGTCTAAAAAAAAAAAAAAAAAAAAAAAAAAAAAAAAAAAAATCTCTTGGTTGTTGACGGTGGGTGTTTGCCAGTTAGTAGGCCATGGTTGGCCGACCTACCGTCAAGGTGTCTTGGTAATGCGTAGGAAAAAAAAAAAAAAAAAAAAAAAAAAATAAATAATTATTTAAAAAGAAAAACAATTAAAAACCAAATAAATAATTTAAATTTTTATTAAAAAAAAAAAAAAAAAAAAAAAAAAAAAAAAAAAAAAACCTAGGCAATCCGCTTGGTTACTTTGTTGAATGGGTTTCATGGGTGGATTGGAGTGGTCGGCAGTGGCTCGGTAGGCTGAGGGTTTAGTTCGTCTTGGACCCTGGAGTTGTCGTTTTTTTGTGTACTGTTGAGAATTGTGTTTTGCGAGATGGCCTATCTGCAGAATGTTGCGCTCCTAGTCAAGGAGGAGTTGATTTTCGAGTTGAGGTCGCGGGGTGTGACTCCGGAAGGGGATGTTTTGAATCTCCGGAGGTTGCTGCGGGAGCAGTTGTCCGCGGGTACGGCGGTGGATTGGTCTGACCTGCTGGAGGTTGGTGATGAGTTGGGGATTTGTAAACGGAAGGTGGAAGATTGGGAAGGGGTTTTGGAAGATTTGCAGTTTGAACCTCCAGTGGGTCGTGACCGGGCCTGCCGCCTTGCACGTTTGGGGCATCTGCTTGCCCGTTTAAGGCTGGTCAACCGGGCACCGGGGTTGGAACCATCGGATAGGGCGTGGATCTTGGAGAGTGTGTCTAGGCTGGATGAGATCTTTCAGGCACTCTCCGGTTCCACGACTCCTACGGGTCTGGGTCAGCGGCCTACTTTCGCGCTTTCGCCTAATGTGTCGAGGCCGCAGGCTGAGACACCGGCTCTCACTGTGCCTGAGGTTCCTTCTGAGCCTGCAGGCATTTCTGTTGAGGTTGCTTGTGGTTCGGCTCCAGCTGTCGTTCCTACTACTTCTTTGGGTTCACCTGCTCTTCTGCAGCTGAGCTACCACAAGCTGCCTAACCCTCTCACGCCCATGATCCAGAATCTCCCTGTGATCGATGGGATGGATCCTGAGGAGCTTCTTAAGTTTCTGGTGGCCTTTCTCAGACTTAGTGAGATGCCCGGCATGCAGGCTGGGGACTTGCTTCGTCTGGTTTTCCCGTATTGCAGAGGTCCCGTTGGGGAGTTGCTGAGTTCTGTCTTGGCCAGTGATGCCTCGGTGGACTCGTTCCACCGAGAGTTACTTTCGTCGTTTCTGCCCATTCGACTCAGGGAGAGGATGGTCATGGACAGATTTTATCGGTCGCAGGGTAGGGGCGAGTCTCTGGCAGCCTATGTCTCTTCAGTCAAGGAAGCTCGTCAAGCGTTGCGCCTCACCCTTTCTGAAGCTGACACCGTTCGTGTCATCCTGGATGGCATTTCTCCAGAAGAACGGTGCAGATTGGTTTTTGCTGGTGTTCCTTCTACTTTTCGGGAGCTGCATCAGCTGTGCATTGTTTCGCGCAGCGTGCAGTTCTCAGACCAGCAAGGGAGGGATTCTGAGAGTCATCGTGCTCTCCCCACCCGTCGACCGGCTATGTCTGTAGGTGTGAGTCAGCCAGTGGAGGGTCGTGGTTCTCGGCCTCCTGTTCTGTGTTTTGCTTGTGGCCAACCTGGTCACATTCGACGTGACTGTCCACGTGCTCGAGGTCGTGGGGCGGGAAACGCTCAGCGCGGGGGGGTGCCTCCACAGTAGCTCCCCGCGTTGTTGCGACTGACCGTGGCCATTTGCCTCTGACGCGTGCCCATAGCAGGAGTGTCGGGGATTTTTCGGGACTTGCTGGCATGGCTTCCCTGGGACTTAGTGCGGTCACCTCGGTGTGTCCTGGCGTTTTTGTATCTTTTGGTGGTACGGTGTGTCGAGCCCTTCTTGACTCTGGTTCGGCATGCAGTATCATCAGCCTTTCTCTTTTTGAGTCCCTTGACGCCTTAGGACTTGTCAGGCACACCGAGCCTTCTTCTATTACTTGCTGGACGGCATCCCAAACTCCTCTACCCATAACTCTAAAGGCGTCATTACATTTTAAAATTGAAGGATTTTCCTGGAGGTGGGGTTTTCTGGTTGCCAAGGACCTGGCGGTTTCCTGTATCCTAGGGGCAGACTTTATTTTTAAGAGTGGTATGGTGCTTGACCTCCAGAAGCGCCAGATATTTTTCAAGTTTAATCGGCGAGTTTTGGTGCCTCTAGTAGGTGATTCTGACTGCCCTCCTGCAGTCAGAGAGGTGGGTTGTGAGCCCGAACAACCCAAGGTGGATCCAGTTGGTCATCTCCCCCCTGAGCAGGCGGAGGCCATTAGGAGGCTGTGTTTGCGGTTTCCTGATGTGCTTACGGCTGAGCTTGGGGTCACTTCTCTTCTGGAGTATGAGATCCACCTCACCGATTCTCAGCCAGTTAGAAGTCATCCGTACAAACTTGCTCCCCCAAAGATGGAGGTTATGAGGGCGATGATTGAAGATCTTCTGAGCAAGGGTGTGATTGAACCGTCTCGTTCTGCTTATGCCAGTCCAGCTTTTCTTGTGCCCAAGCCTAATGGGAAGTCTAGGCTTGTGATGGATTATCGGAGGCTCAACGCTAAGGTCGCTATTGACTCGGTACCTCTGCCTGATTTGCATTCTGCGTTTGATTGGTTCGGTAAGGCTAAGTTTTTCAGTGTGTTTGATTTGAACCAGGCCTACCATCAGATTCCATTGAAGAGGGAATCACGGCCCATGACTAGCTTCTGTGTTCCCTGGAATCTCTATCAGTTCACTAGGGTTCCTATGGGTCTTGCTGTGGGTGCCCAGACTCTTACTCGTCTGCTTGATTCCATCTTCCATGATGTGAAGTTCAAGTTTGTTTTCAATTACCTGGACGATCTTCTTGTCTACAGTGAGACTTTCGGGGAACACATGCAACATCTGGAGGAAGTTCTTAGTCGCCTCAAATCAGCTGGCCTTACCGTCAATCCAGAGAAAGTCACTTTTGCTCGTCCTGAGATTTCTTTTCTGGGTCATCTTATCTCTTCTCGAGGCGTCTGCATAGATCCTGCGAGGACCCAGGGCATTCGGGCTTTTCCTCCTCCCAGAGATGCCAAGGGGATTGCCCGTTTCGTGGGGATGGTGAATTTTTACCGTCGCTTCATCCCTAACGTGGCCGAGCTTGCTGCCCCGTTGAACGAGCTGCGAAAGAAAGGTGTCCCTTTTGTGTGGGGCCAAGCTCAGCAGACTGCCTTTGATGCTCTCAAGGAGGCTATCATGCAACCTCCTGTCCTGCGTATGCCTGATTTCAGCAGAGAATTTATTCTTCAGACTGATGCCTCCTCCTCCGCCATTGCTGCTGTTCTTTCTCAGGAGTTTGATGGGGTCAGGCAGCCCATCGCTTTTGCTTCGAGGACGTTGTCTCACCAGGAAAGGAAAGCTTCTTCCATCTATGAGTTAGAGTGTCTGGCTGTTGTCTTTGGTACGGACAAGTTTCGGCGTTTCTTGGAACACGCTGAGTTCTTGCTGGAGACGGACAATCAGGCACTGTCTTGGCTTCTTGCCCATCCCCGACAGCTCGGGAAAATTGGTCGCTGGGTGGTCAAAATTTCTGCTTTTAAGTTCCGAGTCCAACATCTTAGGGGTACCCAGAATGTCATCGCGGATGCTCTTTCCCGCATGTACCATGAACCCAGTGATCCACCGACTGAGGCTGTTGCTCAGTGTGGTGCTGTTCTTCTGGATTTTCCTCTGGCTTTTGACGACCTACTGTCCCATCAGCAGAAAGATCCTGAGCTGTCAGTCATCTTAGGTGAGCTTCAAGAGGGAGGTGCCCACCCTCCCTATTTTCTGTCCAAAGGGGTACTCTGTTGCCGTCCTCGACAGAGGGGTGAACCCCGTGTAGTGCTGCCTAGTCATCTAGTACCGATGGTCTTTCAGTATTATCACTCTTCTCTTGTGGGCGGTCATCTTGGCATTCATAAGACCATCGCTAAGATTCGTAGGTACTTCATCTGGAAGGGCATGGACCGGGATGTTGCTGGCAGAGTGCGGGCTTGTCACCTGTGCTCTCTCAGCAAGCCTAGTCAGAATGCAAGGTTAGGGTTGTTATCTTCTGAGGTGGCCGAGCGTCCTTTTGAGAAGGTGTTCATTGACTACGTGGGTCCTTTTCCCCGTAGCAAGTCAGGTAGCTCCTACCTACTTGTTTGTGTGGATGCTTTCTCGAAGTTCGTTTGGCTTTTCCCACTTCGGAGTGCCACGGCTAAGCTCACCATCCGTGCTCTCCAGTCCCAACTCTTCCAGCACTTTGGTGTGCCTTCCACTCTTGTGTCCGACAACGGTAGCCAGTTTACCTCCCATGAGTTTCGTAGGTTCTGTTTTGGCAATGGTATCAGGCATGTGACTACCTCTCCTTATTACCCACAGCCTTCTCATGCAGAGCGGTTCAACCGCAATCTTCGGTCTGCCCTTATTACTTTCCTTGCTGAGAAGCAGAACACCTGGGATGAGAGTCTCTCTTGGCTCCAGCTTGCTTTTAATTCTTCCAAGCATGAGAGTCACAATGCCACTCCCTTCGAGATTCTACATGGCTACCCTCCTAACAACCCTTTGTCCAACTTGTGGAGGTTAGAGGATCTTCTACCTACGCCAGGTGCCACTGACGTAGTGTCCACGTGGCGGGCTGCTCGGCGCAACCTGCTACGTGCTAGAGAGAGAGTAAGGAGGAGGTATGATAAGGGTCGTACTCCTAACCCTTTTCAGGTTGGAGATCTGGTTCTTTGTCAGGCTCACCCGGTCAGTTCGGCCGCGGAACGAAGAGCTGCAAAGTTGTGCTATCGGTGGTCTGGTCCCCACCGCATCGATAGGTTTTTGTCACCGGTGACTGCTCTGCTGGTTGATCCCCAGTCAGGCAGGGTGTTCAGGAAAGCCCATGTGTCCCAGCTTAAGGCTTTCCGGGGAACGGTTGGTCCAGGAGTTGGTGTTCCTGGGGGTTTCTTGGGGCAAAGAGATTGATCACCTCTGCGCCCTAGGTGGCTGTTCTTAGAGAGTCTTCTTTCTCTCTTTTTTCTTGTCGGGCCCGACAGTCAGGGTAGTTTGCTCCCTGTTCGAGGGGTTTCCCCTCTTAGTTTCTCTTGGACGTCCTTGGAACACCACTTTTCGGAGGTCTTCTTCGTCTTCTGTTGTGTTCCCTGAGGTACCGAGTTTTCTCCCCTGCCTGGGTGTGTTGAGGTTTGCAGAGGGAGGTTGTACCGGGTCTTGGACCGGTACAGTTTCGTTTTTTCGTTGTGGTCTGCCAGGCTGCCTGAGTTTCGCTTTTGCCTTGCGTTTCGTGTACTTGGTGGCCGTTGGCCCAGTTCCGTTTCGTTCCGTGTTCCAGCAGCTTCTGTCCGGTTGGCCTGTCTGGTCAGTTGTCTTGTGCTGCCTGCAGAAATAGTCATGTTCAGATAGACACTCTAAAACTCCAGGGTCCTCGAGTAGGACGTTTCTACCCTCGGCCTGCCGTCCGGGGATTTTCTACCATCTGCGCTGCCAGCCTGGCCTGAGGACCATGTGTAGAGGCCATTGGTGACCCTTCTGCCCCAGCTACATCTTTGGGTATGAGTCTTCTGTCCTCAGGTCAGTGCTTTCTTTCTTATTGTCCCGGCGGCTGAGCTGGGGGTTTTTGATGGTGCATCGTTTAAAAGAAAAAAAAAGAACAAGAAAAAAAAAACAAGTGCAATTAAAAAGAAAAAGAAGTTTGTAGAACTTTTTATGTGGCCTAGGCCTAAAACTTAAACTTTACAGTGGATTTATGAAACAGCCATGGGGGACTTATATGTTTTTTTATTATTAAAGGAATAAAAACTGTTGAAATATACCAAGAACTTTTAATGTTAAGATTTATTGTTATTTAGTTTAATTAGTTTATTTATTGTTACATTTGTTTAGATTTTTATATTTGTTAGGTCCCCATTATTCAATCCTGTTATTATTTATTGATATGCTTAGGCCTAGTTATTGTTATTTATTTTTTGTTAAGTGTATTAGGGGGGGATTTTGAAGTGAATTTTTACTCGAACGGTACCGTGTTATATTTTCTTTTAAATTGTTTAATTTTTAAACTCACCAAAAGGGGATTATTGTGCTTTTAGTTAATTTAATTCGGAGCTGCCCAGGGATTCCGGCTTACTCCCTGGCCCGGTGGAATCAAGGGATGTGTGGGCTAAATTGCCGGGTTAAAGTGTTGTGATCCAAAAGTTTTCTAAATTTTCACTTTTATTTTGGGGTTATCTAAATTTGTTTCTTAATGGTCATTTTTTAATTTGTTAATAATTTGTCTTACGTTTTGGGAGTCTCCGGCCAAACTGCAGATAGGCCAGGTAATTGTTCACTTTGGTATTTGTAGAGTTTGTGGTATTTATAGCGTTTGTTATTATTGTGTGTTAATTTATTAATGTTAGTTATCTTGTCATTTATTTAAGTGAGTTTTTATATTGTGGCCTTCTGCCCGTTAATATTGTGGCCTTCTGCCTGCCAGTTTGTTTTCTGAATAATAAATTAGTTTTGCTCAGCTGCCGAGTATTATTTTGACCCTCCAACTGCCACCCGTGATCCCATCGCTCGACTTGTTTTGAGCCCTCCCCCGGTTGGCACGCTTTCCAGCTTTGGTGGGGGGATGGGTCTCAGTAGTGAAGAAGACTATATCGTTAGATTGCGTGGTGAAGTTGGTAAATGACCAAGCCTTATTAGACCTCAATGTACGGAAGAAGATTATATCATTAGAATGCGTGGTGAAGTTGGTAAATGACCAACCCTTATTAGACCTCTATTTAGGGAAGAAGACTGTATCGTTAGATTGCGTGGTGAAGTTGGTAAATGACCAAGCCTTATTAGACCTCAATGTACGGAAGAAGGTTATATCATTAGATTGCGTGGTGAAGTTGGTAAATGACCAAGCCTTATTAGACCTCTATTTAGGGAAGAAGACTGTATCGTTAGATTGCGTGGTGAAGTTGGTAAATGACCAAGCCTTATTAGACCTCTATGTAGTGAAGAAGACTATATCGTTAGATTGCGTGGTGAAGTTGGTAAATGACCAAGCCTTATTATTCCTTTATGTAGTGAAAAAGACTATATCGTTAGATTGCGTGGTGAAGTTGGTAAATTACCAAGCCTTATTATTCCTCTATGTAGTGAAGAAGACTATATCGTTAGATTGCGTGGTGAAGTTGGTAAATGACCAAGCCTTATTAGACCTCTATTTAGGGAAGAAGACTGTATCGTTAGATTGCGTGGTGAAGTTGGTAAATGACCAAGCCTTATTAGACCTCTATGTAGTGAAGAAGACTATATCGTTAGATTGCGTGGTGAAGTTGGTAAATGACCAAGCCTTATTATTCCTTTATGTAGTGAAAAAGACTATATCGTTAGATTGCGTGGTGAAGTTGGTAAATTACCAAGCCTTATTATTCCTCTATGTAGTGAAGAAGACTATATCGTTAGGTTGCGGGGTGAAGATGGTAAATGACCAAGATTTATTACTCCTCTATGTAGTGTGCCATTGCACAGTTTCTTCGTCTCTGGGATAGCCTCTCCTTCCTCTATGATGGTTTTCGTTTGTGTCTTGGTGTGTTTCTTTCCGTCTTTCACTGTGAGCTTCTTGTCGTCTTTCTCGTCGTATTTATTTCTTGGCCAACTTCCGTTTTTTGATGTGTTGCTAAAGTTTTGCTTGGGTATGTGTTCGTAAACTTTTGCTTTCTATTCCAAGTGTTAACCAAAATGTAGTTTATTTGTTGTTAATTGTCTTTTGTTGTATTTTTTCAATTCATATTTCAAATTTCTGTCGCCCGTTTACAAATAAACCATTTCCTTTCTAGGTTAGGCATATGGGTGGCGAATTGAATGTACTGATTGTAAATTTCTATGTTAATATTATTTCAGAGTCTGCAGAGGCTGTTGAAGGCTGTCGGCCATGTTGGTTTTAATCCCATAAGAACAATTTTATTTTAAATACAAAATATACAGTTATTTTAAACAGATTTTTCAAAACAAATTGTATTTGATCAAGAATAATATTGTGCGTGGGAATTGCTCTGTAAATTCCTAATTAATTTTAGAAACAAAAATATATAAATATTTAGTTTTCAGTTTTTATTTTCACCTATTTTTCAAAACTAGGAGTATGCATTTAAAATATTAAAAGCAAACCCAATGCGCAACATTATACCGTTTAAAATGACACCTCTTACACAACTTTTGATCAGTAAATAACGAAAAAAATATGGATTCACCAATGGATTAAAACCAAGAGGGACCACAGCATCTTTTGTTTTGTGCCATATTTATTTATTTATATAACTTATATATTTTTCAGATTCTCTGTTAACTTTATAGGTTTCACCTTCTATTCCTATAATTTCAGGTATTTGCCGGCAATTTCATGTCTTGCAAAATGTGGTATGATATTCACTAGCAGCTTGACAAATTTTTTTGCGTCCTTATGCATATTTGATTTGTTCGAAGAGAAAACTAAATAAAAAAGAATTACATTTTAAGTAAAACGTTAATTTTTCTGGCAAATGAGCACTTACTCTTTACCTAATTTTTATATTTAATATTTGTTTATTCTACTCTGTTTCTTTATTTTTTTAAATTTTCTCTGATATTTTTATGCTCACTCTTGGGTTGGGCTACCGTTAATTTTTGTTCAGGGTTCGTGAGAAGAGATGGATCGTCACCTGCACTGCCTTTCACCTTGATGTCGCCTGGGGACGCAGTGGAGGACCAACAGGTTGGCCGACCACTGGGCCATTTTTGTGGGCCAGAGGGACCAGCCACCTTTACCTCCCTTCCTTCCTGGGATGTTGACTGTTTCTACAGGCTGACTACTTCTACATGCAGGTGACCTCATTCCTATTTTTCTTCGCCTATTTTGGCCACCAATTTTTAAAAAAGAAAAAAGGGCTATATTTTTGCTTTGTGCTGCAAAACTTTTGAATGTGAACTATTAATTTTGTGTGGGGGTAGGGAGGTTGACTAGTGGAATTTATATTTTATTTTAGTTTGTTTATTTTGACATTTTTCTTATTTTTTATGCTGACTTAGATTTTTTATATTAAAGTGGTTCTAGGGGGTTCTGCACATAAAATACTTCCTAATTAGAAGCCGCACTGTCCCGCCTGCAGGATTTGGAAGGCTTATTAACTTAAACCTGTCTGTTTTATTTTTTTAACTTTTCCAAACTTGTCTAACCTACTGAATTTCTGCTGTTTCCAGGGCCCCGTAGTGCAAGCTCCCGTAATTTATGTCATCATTTGTTATATTTTTATTATTTATTTAGTATTTATTCACTTTTGTCACTTTTATTTATTTCATATTTGTTATTTAACTGTTTTATTGTTATATTTTGTTATAGGCTAGTTTATATGTGTTTGGCTTGGCCTAAAATAATAATCTATTGAAAACGGACAACAGTCCAATTTTGATAAATTAATTTAAACTTACCTTTTTCTACTTTTTATTATTTTTTTTTAAGACTGTAAACTATATTTTGGCCGTATTGTGTTTTCTTGTCTTATCCCCCTAAGGCCGGTGCCTTCGCACCCTCTCTCGGTAGGCCCAGCATTTGATTTTACGAGGGTGGGTTGCAGTAGAGATATCGTTAGGTTGCGTGATGAAGTTAGTAAGTAAATGACCAAGCCTTATCAGTCTTCTATGAGAAACTATAAGGAAACTTGAGGCCTTTTCATTGTCAAGGCCTCATATATATAAGGTTTTCATTGTCAAAAGCGACAAGCAACTAAAACAAAATATTTATATATTGAATAAATATAACAGTACAAAATAAATCAGCTGATATTAAATTAATATTAGTTTAAGAAAGAAGAATGGAAATTCCTGGTTTGTTATTCACAAAATAATGTTTACGCTCATTTATGTAGTATTCATCTAATGCATCAAGATAATTTGATATTTTAACATCTTCTAAACAATAAATGTTTGAATACAAGTGTTTGAGAACACTTATTCAAACATAAATTTATTAGAAGAAGATTTAAAACCAAATTATCTTGATGCATTTGAAAATACTACATAAACGGACATAAAAACTATTTAGTAAATAAGAAACCAGGAATTTTCAATTGTTGTCCTTTCTTAAATTAATATTTAGGACCTTTTCCGTTAATTCACTACTACAGCTTTGAATGGTTATGGTAAGTTTGTTTAGTCTGTGTTATGTTAGGATTGGTTAGGTTATAGTAGGTGTCGATAAGTTATGTTAGGTTTGGTTGTCATGTTAAGATTGGTTAGGTTATGTTAGGTTTGGTTAGGTTATTTTAGGTTTAGGTATGTTATGTTAGGTTTAGTTTGTTTATGTTAACCTAAGTTATGGTTATGGTAGTGAATTAACGGAAAAAATCCAATACTTATTGTACAACAGCTCATTTATTTTATACTGTTATTTTTATTTGATATTTACAGATTATGTTTTAGTTGCTTTTGGCAATGAAAAACTTGTTGCCGAAAAGCCTCAAGCATACTTTATAAGTTATTATTGTTGTTATGTGAGTTTTATTTTTACAAATTATGTCTTGCGATAAGGAATTTTCCATCACCCTCATAAAATATGAGAATGGTTGGCACGCCTGATCATTGTTGTGATGGTGTCGGTGGACGGAATACGCGAGGGTGTGGAGCCTCGTGCTAACTGCTCTCCAACCATGTTCCTAAATAAAGACACGTTCGTGACGGTCTCACACCGTACCACCCGTTCCACATTCACTCCCAATCATTTTTCTTTTTTAAGCAACCCATGCATATCGAGCAGATGTTGAATGTTTGTTGCCTAGGTTAGTGTGTCGACGAGAACTGGCACGTTATTCCATGGAATACGTTCTGTATACACCCTGCAGTGACCGCGTCCTCATCAGCTCTCATACAGTCTACTGAAGAAACTGTGTATGTACACATGAAGCATCCAGAAACATATCCAATACAATACTAGTGAATATTACTGATAAATGCACCGTTAAAGCTAGTTTTCGAACCTGCACTATCTCTAATTCAGGTTCAAACATATTTGGAACCCACAGAAGAAGTCGGAGTACTCGAACCAACTTAAAACAAAGACAAAATCATCCTTAGATATCTTATAATAAAATGCATTATAAGACCGAGTAAACTTTTTGAGTTAGAAAATAGGAAAAGCATTGAGTGTATTCTAGAGAACAGAATATTGTTTTATTAGTTTAAAATTGAAACTAATAAAAGAATCGTAAAAACATATTCCACACCTGGGCTACACATGGTATACCTATTTAAAATAGCCTTGTGACTGTATCTTGAAAATCTGCAAACTATATTTAATCCCATAAAAAAACAGATTGTAAATCCTATTAAAGTAAACATATACTAGGAAACCTCAGAAATTAGAGCCTTGAAAACCCCCACATGTTTGTTAAAGAAGATTTAGAAAGAAGAAACAAAAAAGACAATTTAGAAAAATGATCGGAAAATCCTTGCTTTAAATGGAAACGCCAAAACGGGCTAAAATTTTTAAATTCACAAAACTTTATATTTTTAAATTGTCATCTCACAAAAAAAGTTACCAACAAAGAACGTGAAAAAATCCTAATGTGTACGCTGGGATATTTAAAATTGATCCAATGATAGTTTCATTCCAATAGTAAACTACAATGAAATTTTAAATATCGGTATACAAATCCGAAAAGTACCAAAAAATTATTCATACCACTATTTACCTCGAATAGAATTGAAACTTAAATCCTGTGAAATCTTGAACAGTAAATATCAAATTCCTAAATTTTGCACAGCAAACATACACCAATCTTAGTGGCTGAACTTGTCAAAATGGTCTCAAACAGGGATAATTAATACGTGGCCCTTAATACTATTTTTGCAGCCCTTAAGATTTTGTAGAACTACAATAGTTGATTAAAGTGCAGACAAGTAAAATCAGTTGTCTGTTATATTCAATTAATTATTACTAAATAAGTGTAGTATTATACAACATATTTGGTTAACTGGATATATACTAGGTTTTTTACCACTAATGTTGGTATATAGGTGTAAATAAAAACTGTATGTATATGTTCTTGCTGCCCTTAGATTATTTTATGAAAAGTAATAAGGCTCACCATGAAATCCTAGTGAGGAACTCTGCTCTAAAACAACATTGTAAGAACTAAATGAAAAAATTGTTTTAAAAGGCCAAAAGTCAATCAAATTATATAAAATATTGAAATATTTATACTTAAATTATAACAAAAAGTTGTAATTAAATATAAACCAATCACTCCAAGAGCTGAGATTACATAAAATAAAGTTACAAATATTATCTTATTCACTTTAATAAAAGAAACAATAATATTAATTAGATGGACTAAAAGTAAACATGAAAAGGATCACCTTTTGATATAAAAACATAAAAAAGGAAAATATTTTACAAACATTTAAAATAAATATTATCTTTTAATTTGACTCTTAACTATAAAGGAAACTAACTGTCACGTATGTTGAACAACTTTCGGACCTTATCCGTTTATTCAAAACCACTACTTTTTCCTTTACTTCACAACCAATACTTTTTAATCACAATTATACAGTTAGGTGGCTTCTTAAGTTGATCAAAAAATGGTAAATCAAATAATTGACTTACCACAGAATGCGCTCTCCGTGTGTAGGTTCTTGGACACTGATAAGATAAGACCAGCGATATCGGATTCCTAACGGATAAGGAATACCACAGTGGACGTAAAAATGATTGGGGAACAGTTTTTAGAGCAATAGAATATTTGTCAAGTGGTAGTGAATTAACGGAAACAAAAAATAATAGTGGTAGTGAATTAACGGAAAATATCCCAACCTTCAAACTGTCCGGAATAAAATAAATACCTTCCACCACTCCAATTATTAATATCAATACAGACTTCAAAGAGTCAGATGACATATTATAAATAAATAAGAAGAATCTTAAAAACAAGAAAATAACAAGCGAAGATCGAATCGTAGCATGATATTCAAATCAGCCGCCACAACACTATAAAATATATTACTCAAATTATAAAACACATCTGGAAAACAGAAAGAATACCTGATTACAGAGGAATTATAGAACTACAGAGGAACGTCTACTCTATATTGAAAGTAACTACACAATTCTTTCACAATATCATCTTGGTCAATCTTAGTAGTAGTTGGAGCCCGAAACTGGAGAATTCAAACCGGATGGGACGAGTGTATTGATAAATTGATATTAATTTCCAGTATTTATATCTATTATTTATTATAGCTTGATGCAGAAGTATCACTATGTAGCCTCAATGTGTTTGACCACTAGAAGGTCACTGCCCTTGTACAAATTCGATCCAGCGTTGTGTTGGGGAGAGTGACCGGGCGTGAGTTTCCGGGGTTGGTTGTCCCTGCGAGTTTTGATGGGATTCCACCAGAGCCAGAGGGACTCCCAGGTCTTTTGCGTATGAGGCTAGATGAGGTTTTAGGCCCAGTTAATTCTTTGGTAAGTTGGAATCATTTAATGGAATTTTTAGTCGCACCCAGTCAGTGCACACGTACATTTTCCTAAGAAAGGTATTTGACTAGACGAGGACACAATGGTCTAGTAATTAGTTGGTTTGAAAAATTCTCACTCGAGTGGTATGGATATGGAATGAAACAGAATGAATAAGGCCACTAAAACATTTCTGGTATTTTTTTTAAATGTCCCCACATTTTTTTAGCAACGATTAATCGTCAAACGAAGTAGAACGTTCACATGTATGTACAAACAAATAAAATGTCAACTTATGTTTATTTAATCCTAACCTAACCTAACAACTTATGGTGGAAGTGCTTACAACTTAATCTAACCTAAATACCAGAAGGCGCTGATTGACAATTAAAGCGATGACGCTTATTATTTCACAGCCATGCATTCGTAAAATTTTTCCATTTTCGCAATATCGGGTTTTTCTATTACTTACCAACCCTTACAATACACTCTCGTGTTGAGTCAGTGCATTCACACACGCCCTCTGCTAGTGAGATAGTGTCTCTCTTGACGTTCACCCACGGCGTTACTCACGTTGTGAGAGTGACTGATTGCGAGATACGGTATTGGACATAAAAGGTTACCTGCTGACAGTGTCTACTCACTTTCACATACTGTACGTGATGGAGATTGTCATTCAGCTAATTTTGACGTGTCACTCTTGCAATGGATCTAATGTACTGCTATGCCTAGAAATTCAGTAGGAAACATTTAACAAAACTTATGATTTGCATACTCCTGTCGGCGCAGATATTGTGTGTCCCGAGTTTGAAGGTTATTAAGACAATAAGATGCCTGCCTACGAACAGTCCAATCGCACCATTGTTTTCCTTGTTTAATTGTACATCATGGCATATGCATTTTTAAATTTTATCATAAGTTATAGTAATTTTCATCCCAGTTGGAACAAAAAAATACCGTAGTTTTAACTTGTTTACACTGTGTTTTTTGTTTTTTGTTTGTTTGTTTTCCTTGTTTACCTTTACAGTTTTTTATTACTAAAAAAAGCCCGTTAATGTTTCACAATTATATTTTAATTCATGGTTAGTAAGGATGATTTATATAACTTTAATACATTTCAGACTTTTCACTTTTCAAGAAAAAAAGTTCTTATCAATTTACTGAAACAACATTCTCTTGGCTTCTAGAGGTATTAAACTCAATTACTTGGTCAGATTATAATCCTCATTAATGTTTAGTCACGATACATTACTTACGCATTTAAAGTAATATATCGTGACTATACATACCATAAGTATTACAACGTGACCAATTAATTAAGTGTACGACCTCTAGAAGCCAAGAGAACATTGTTTCAGTAAATTGATAAGAACTTTTTTGATTAAAAAGTTAAAATTCTGAAATTTATAAAACGTATAGAACATATTATTGGTTACCATGTATTAAAATATAATTTTGAAACATCAACGATATGTTTAGTAATAAAAATATACAGTTGATGCACAGTGTGAACAAGTTAAAAGTCGTGTACTTTTTTGTTCCAACTAAGATGAAAAATAATAAAACTTATAATAAAATCTTAAAACACGCACAATTAAACGAGGAAAATAATGATGTCATTGAATTGTTCGTTTCTTAGTTTCTTAATAAACAACCTTCAAACTCGGGTACACTTAGTTTCTGCCCCGCCAGTAGTGCTATTAGTGTAAATTACTGTATTACAGTGTTGTCTATTGTGTAAATGTGGATTTACATGTTTTCATTGTTTCCGTTGTGTTATTACATAGTTCTATGACAAGATGCATACTTAAATTATATATAGATTTTAGAATTGCACCTTGAATTAAATTGTGGTAAGATAATGTGATGTTTTGTAATAGATAAGATCCAATTAAATATTTTAACTAAAAGTTTTTTTTTTATAAACTTTACTATTGTTGAAAGATTTTTATTTTTATTTCTGATGTTCTAATAAGTGGTACCATGGCTGACCCAGTTACTTATAACAGAAATATTTATGTGAACCTGGTTACTGATAGGAGCCTCCAGCTGGTGAACACTAATCTAGGAGAATATTGGAGTAATGCAGGAGGATGCATCAAAAAGGCATCCAGGTATCCAGGATATAAAAGGTAGAGGGAAATTACAACCAAAGGGGGTCTTGGGTCCTCCTCCAGAAAAATTTATTTTATACTGTATAAAACTCAGAATAGTGACTTTTAAGGCCTTCCTTTATTAAACTTTGTCAAGTTATATTTTTGGGAAATCACCGTATCGATAAAGATATGTGAGAGATCAAGATTGGTCCATAGTTGTATGTTATCGTACTATAGTTTCGGTTATTCTTTTAGTGTAAACTTTTTAAACTTAATATTTTTATGTTTAAAAAAATTAAAATCAGTTTTTACCAAATATAAATTTATATTTTTATGTTTTGACGAATGCAAACTATATTTTGCAATATACAAATTCTAAATTTATTAATTTGTTTCGACATTTTGACTCACCCAAAACGAAACTCCGCTTGATAAGTAATTTAGCCGGACCTTTTCCGTTAATTCACTACCACCAATGGGTTAGGTTATGTTAGGTTTGTTTAGGTTATGTTAAGTTTGGTTAGGTTATGTTAGGTTTGTTTAGGTTATGTTAATTTTGGTTAGGTTATGTTAGGTTGGTTTAGGTTATGTTAAGTTTGGAAATGTTATGTTAGGTTTGTTTAGGTTTTGTTAGTTGTAGTTAGGTTTGGTTTGGTTATAGTTATGGTTATGGTAGTGAATTAACGGAAAAGATCCCAATTATCTTATATATATAGGTAAATAAGTTACTATTAAGTCTGTAGTTTTTTGTGTGGGACACTCACCCACTAAACACGTACTGAACAAAGACCGTCAATTATCAATAAAACAAGGGACTTCTTTATTACATTACTTCTGGGGTGTGTCTCCTTAAGCGCTAAAAACTCCTATCTGTATCAGCTGGGCCTGTGTTGCACTATCAATCTTAATGCCTTCTCGTTTTCAACACCCTCTCCAAACTCTCAAGGCAGTACTTCAGGCTCGACGGCTGGAGAAAGACACGGTGTCCGGTGTATCATCCTACCATGTGTTTGGCCCATTATGCATACTTACCATATTTCATATACGCTATTATTATCGATAGATGAAAAATCTTACTGTATATAGTTTCATGACAAAAATGAAATTTACGTGAATTGAAAAATCTGTACAGTTCATAAATCCTGTTAGTTCTGTAGGTTCGTGTGGTGTGGGAATTGGCCGAAATTATTATAAAAAAGTGTGTTACTTTTAGCTAATTACAATAATTACTTAGCAGATTTTGTTCTAACACTACAATTTTTCCCTGGAAATGTAATATACATCTCACTTATGCTTGTGCAATCGTTTTTCGGCGAGTTAATTATTTCCCAATTTAATAATCAAAATAACCTTCTTCCCTTGAGACATGAAAAATACAAAAATACCTTTTTACACATAACTGAAGGGATCAAGATGTTTTTCATTAAACAAATGTCAAAATATTCATAACTTTAAAGGTTAAAAAAGGTAAAAAGCGTAGTTATAAAATTTTTTTTATTTTCACTTTGAACGGTTTTATCTTATATTTGATTTAAAATCAGGTAAGTCACCACTTAATAAGGCCACAAGTTATAATGTAATGATTAACAAACTTTTTTGTAATTTTCCTGTCTGAAGGGAATGTACATTAACTAATTTTGATTATAAAATTGGGAAATAATTAACTCACCAAAAACCGACTGCACCACCTGAAAGACAGTATTAGCATCTACAAGTCACGGAAACATAAAAAACATAAAAATAAATTCTTTGTTTTCAGGTTAAGCTATTGTAGATTATATTTTCATAATACATTTTGCAGTTACTTACTGTATATTTTACTAAATAATTTCTCTAATTTGTTGTCATTCTAAATAAATTACGATGAAAAAATATTATATAAACATTAGTGAATTACTGGTAGAACATTCTCTTATACTCTTCCGGATGATAAACGATGTTTATAGTTCTGTTAGTCGTTAACTGAAAGTTCTGTTTATGTAGTGACTCTTACACTAATTTCAATGGTCTCATGTATGGAGAAATAAATATGCCAAGTGCCAGTCGCCATAGCGGTGCAGTGGCAAGAAATGTAAAGGCTGGATCGGTGTTGTCGAGGCAATCGGCGCTAAATAAACGCGCTGCAGACCAATAAATCGGTCTTTAACGACCGCACTGACGTCGACGACCAATTAGAAGAAGGGGCGCCAAATAGCTCTAATCCGGGAAATATGCGCCCGCGGCCCGACTACTGCGCACTGACGCCACTACATAAATCCTGTGTAAATGAAAACAGAAAACGTACAAATTTATTTTTAGAACTTAAAAACTCAATTTACTAGGACAAAAATTGGCCACTGATACGCAGGGTCCACATAAATATGGAAACTCTTTCACAACTTTTGTATGACTTGTAAAAGTGAAATCTTGTACATGATCATGATTACAAAGAACATACCTTTTGACACCATTAGGGATATTTCATATTTTCAGGGGGACGGCCCACGAGGAGTGGAACGAAAATCTTCAATGTAAGCCTAGGTCGAATTTGGTATCAAATGAAAGGTTTATTCAAGAGAAATTAATTGTCGCAAACCGGACTTCGAAAGGTCCGTCCTTTCCAGAGTAACGGTCATGTGAATTTCTAAGTAACTAATTTTAACAATATTATTTCTCTACTATTCAACGATCGATGTGAGGAACTTATCAGACAGATTATGGGAGAGAACCAGTACAGTACAAAATAAATACTACTGATAAAAACTGACAGACAAGGCCACGATTCAAACCTTGGATTACTAACTCAGGTACATCTGTCCAGACGCCTTAGACCAATCGGCCACTGGATCTCCTAAAAGTTATATAATTAAAGCTTTCCACGAAAAGCATTTAAAGAATTATCATATTATGGTAATCCATACATAAAGTATGAAATTTACCATAGTAATCAATAATACATAGTGTTCCGGAAGTAGTATTGTACTAGTTAAGCCAGATAAGAACTCATGTTCAGGGTGAAGAGATATTATGCCTCTATATTTACGAGGTGGTTGTTTACTGCAAATCAAAATGTACTTTTGTTCAAGGCAGGTCATCCAACAGTACGAGAAAAGAGGCAGGGACAACATACGAGATCAACATTTCGAAAGGAGTAAGTGAGAGAACTGTCATGCTAATTAGAATGGATTAAAAGTAGATAGTTATGAATTTTAAAGGCGTTGATTGTTTCGTCCATGAAACCATGTTTGGTGATAACGAAAACGTCCAATTTCAACTCCTTTCATAATAATGTTAGTTCGTCCTTCTTATTTTCAAGGATTAAGCGTTCTTATGTAAAATGTTTAAAACCAAGTGTGACAAAGTTTTATTTTTGCAAATTTGGGAATGTCTT